>CAJZLR020000035.1:0-33509 GCA_916050605.2 Platycheirus albimanus | reverse complement strand
ACGTAGACGTAGACGTAGACGTAGACGTAGACGTAGACGTAGACGTAGACGTAGACGTAGACGTAGACGTAGACGTAGACGTAGACGTAGACGTAGACGTAGACGTAGACGTAGACGTAGACGTAGACGTAGACGTAGACGTAGACGTAGACGTAGACGTAGACGTAGACGTAGACGTAGACGTAGACGTAGACGTAGACGTAGACGTAGACGTAGACGTAGACGTAGACGTAGACGTAGACGTAGACGTAGACGTAGACGTAGACGTAGACGTAGACGTAGACGTAGACGTAGACGTAGACGTAGACGTAGACGTAGACGTAGACGTAGACGTAGACGTAGACGTAGACGTAGACGTAGACGTAGACGTAGACGTAGACGTAGACGTAGACGTAGACGTAGACGTAGACGTAGACGTAGACGTAGACGTAGACGTAGACGTAGACGTAGACGTAGACGTAGACGTAGACGTAGACGTAGACGTAGACGTAGACGTAGACGTAGACGTAGACGTAGACGTAGACGTAGACGTAGACGTAGACGTAGACGTAGACGTAGACGTAGACGTAGACGTAGACGTAGACGTAGACGTAGACGTAGACGTAGACGTAGACGTAGACGTAGACGTAGACGTAGACGTAGACGTAGACGTAGACGTAGACGTAGACGTAGACGTAGACGTAGACGTAGACGTAGACGTAGACGTAGACGTAGACGTAGACGTAGACGTAGACGTAGACGTAGACGTAGACGTAGACGTAGACGTAGACGTAGACGTAGACGTAGACGTAGACGTAGACGTAGACGTAGACGTAGACGTAGACGTAGACGTAGACGTAGACGTAGACGTAGACGTAGACGTAGACGTAGACGTAGACGTAGACGTAGACGTAGACGTAGACGTAGACGTAGACGTAGACGTAGACGTAGACGTAGACGTAGACGTAGACGTAGACGTAGACGTAGACGTAGACGTAGACGTAGACGTAGACGTAGACGTAGACGTAGACGTAGACGTAGACGTAGACGTAGACGTAGACGTAGACGTAGACGTAGACGTAGACGTAGACGTAGACGTAGACGTAGACGTAGACGTAGACGTAGACGTAGACGTAGACGTAGACGTAGACGTAGACGTAGACGTAGACGTAGACGTAGACGTAGACGTAGACGTAGACGTAGACGTAGACGTAGACGTAGACGTAGACGTAGACGTAGACGTAGACGTAGACGTAGACGTAGACGTAGACGTAGACGTAGACGTAGACGTAGACGTAGACGTAGACGTAGACGTAGACGTAGACGTAGACGTAGACGTAGACGTAGACGTAGACGTAGACGTAGACGTAGACGTAGACGTAGACGTAGACGTAGACGTAGACGTAGACGTAGACGTAGACGTAGACGTAGACGTAGACGTAGACGTAGACGTAGACGTAGACGTAGACGTAGACGTAGACGTAGACGTAGACGTAGACGTAGACGTAGACGTAGACGTAGACGTAGACGTAGACGTAGACGTAGACGTAGACGTAGACGTAGACGTAGACGTAGACGTAGACGTAGACGTAGACGTAGACGTAGACGTAGACGTAGACGTAGACGTAGACGTAGACGTAGACGTAGACGTAGACGTAGACGTAGACGTAGACGTAGACGTAGACGTAGACGTAGACGTAGACGTAGACGTAGACGTAGACGTAGACGTAGACGTAGACGTAGACGTAGACGTAGACGTAGACGTAGACGTAGACGTAGACGTAGACGTAGACGTAGACGTAGACGTAGACGTAGACGTAGACGTAGACGTAGACGTAGACGTAGACGTAGACGTAGACGTAGACGTAGACGTAGACGTAGACGTAGACGTAGACGTAGACGTAGACGTAGACGTAGACGTAGACGTAGACGTAGACGTAGACGTAGACGTAGACGTAGACGTAGACGTAGACGTAGACGTAGACGTAGACGTAGACGTAGACGTAGACGTAGACGTAGACGTAGACGTAGACGTAGACGTAGACGTAGACGTAGACGTAGACGTAGACGTAGACGTAGACGTAGACGTAGACGTAGACGTAGACGTAGACGTAGACGTAGACGTAGACGTAGACGTAGACGTAGACGTAGACGTAGACGTAGACGTAGACGTAGACGTAGACGTAGACGTAGACGTAGACGTAGACGTAGACGTAGACGTAGACGTAGACGTAGACGTAGACGTAGACGTAGACGTAGACGTAGACGTAGACGTAGACGTAGACGTAGACGTAGACGTAGACGTAGACGTAGACGTAGACGTAGACGTAGACGTAGACGTAGACGTAGACGTAGACGTAGACGTAGACGTAGACGTAGACGTAGACGTAGACGTAGACGTAGACGTAGACGTAGACGTAGACGTAGACGTAGACGTAGACGTAGACGTAGACGTAGACGTAGACGTAGACGTAGACGTAGACGTAGACGTAGACGTAGACGTAGACGTAGACGTAGACGTAGACGTAGACGTAGACGTAGACGTAGACGTAGACGTAGACGTAGACGTAGACGTAGACGTAGACGTAGACGTAGACGTAGACGTAGACGTAGACGTAGACGTAGACGTAGACGTAGACGTAGACGTAGACGTAGACGTAGACGTAGACGTAGACGTAGACGTAGACGTAGACGTAGACGTAGACGTAGACGTAGACGTAGACGTAGACGTAGACGTAGACGTAGACGTAGACGTAGACGTAGACGTAGACGTAGACGTAGACGTAGACGTAGACGTAGACGTAGACGTAGACGTAGACGTAGACGTAGACGTAGACGTAGACGTAGACGTAGACGTAGACGTAGACGTAGACGTAGACGTAGACGTAGACGTAGACGTAGACGTAGACGTAGACGTAGACGTAGACGTAGACGTAGACGTAGACGTAGACGTAGACGTAGACGTAGACGTAGACGTAGACGTAGACGTAGACGTAGACGTAGACGTAGACGTAGACGTAGACGTAGACGTAGACGTAGACGTAGACGTAGACGTAGACGTAGACGTAGACGTAGACGTAGACGTAGACGTAGACGTAGACGTAGACGTAGACGTAGACGTAGACGTAGACGTAGACGTAGACGTAGACGTAGACGTAGACGTAGACGTAGACGTAGACGTAGACGTAGACGTAGACGTAGACGTAGACGTAGACGTAGACGTAGACGTAGACGTAGACGTAGACGTAGACGTAGACGTAGACGTAGACGTAGACGTAGACGTAGACGTAGACGTAGACGTAGACGTAGACGTAGACGTAGACGTAGACGTAGACGTAGACGTAGACGTAGACGTAGACGTAGACGTAGACGTAGACGTAGACGTAGACGTAGACGTAGACGTAGACGTAGACGTAGACGTAGACGTAGACGTAGACGTAGACGTAGACGTAGACGTAGACGTAGACGTAGACGTAGACGTAGACGTAGACGTAGACGTAGACGTAGACGTAGACGTAGACGTAGACGTAGACGTAGACGTAGACGTAGACGTAGACGTAGACGTAGACGTAGACGTAGACGTAGACGTAGACGTAGACGTAGACGTAGACGTAGACGTAGACGTAGACGTAGACGTAGACGTAGACGTAGACGTAGACGTAGACGTAGACGTAGACGTAGACGTAGACGTAGACGTAGACGTAGACGTAGACGTAGACGTAGACGTAGACGTAGACGTAGACGTAGACGTAGACGTAGACGTAGACGTAGACGTAGACGTAGACGTAGACGTAGACGTAGACGTAGACGTAGACGTAGACGTAGACGTAGACGTAGACGTAGACGTAGACGTAGACGTAGACGTAGACGTAGACGTAGACGTAGACGTAGACGTAGACGTAGACGTAGACGTAGACGTAGACGTAGACGTAGACGTAGACGTAGACGTAGACGTAGACGTAGACGTAGACGTAGACGTAGACGTAGACGTAGACGTAGACGTAGACGTAGACGTAGACGTAGACGTAGACGTAGACGTAGACGTAGACGTAGACGTAGACGTAGACGTAGACGTAGACGTAGACGTAGACGTAGACGTAGACGTAGACGTAGACGTAGACGTAGACGTAGACGTAGACGTAGACGTAGACGTAGACGTAGACGTAGACGTAGACGTAGACGTAGACGTAGACGTAGACGTAGACGTAGACGTAGACGTAGACGTAGACGTAGACGTAGACGTAGACGTAGACGTAGACGTAGACGTAGACGTAGACGTAGACGTAGACGTAGACGTAGACGTAGACGTAGACGTAGACGTAGACGTAGACGTAGACGTAGACGTAGACGTAGACGTAGACGTAGACGTAGACGTAGACGTAGACGTAGACGTAGACGTAGACGTAGACGTAGACGTAGACGTAGACGTAGACGTAGACGTAGACGTAGACGTAGACGTAGACGTAGACGTAGACGTAGACGTAGACGTAGACGTAGACGTAGACGTAGACGTAGACGTAGACGTAGACGTAGACGTAGACGTAGACGTAGACGTAGACGTAGACGTAGACGTAGACGTAGACGTAGACGTAGACGTAGACGTAGACGTAGACGTAGACGTAGACGTAGACGTAGACGTAGACGTAGACGTAGACGTAGACGTAGACGTAGACGTAGACGTAGACGTAGACGTAGACGTAGACGTAGACGTAGACGTAGACGTAGACGTAGACGTAGACGTAGACGTAGACGTAGACGTAGACGTAGACGTAGACGTAGACGTAGACGTAGACGTAGACGTAGACGTAGACGTAGACGTAGACGTAGACGTAGACGTAGACGTAGACGTAGACGTAGACGTAGACGTAGACGTAGACGTAGACGTAGACGTAGACGTAGACGTAGACGTAGACGTAGACGTAGACGTAGACGTAGACGTAGACGTAGACGTAGACGTAGACGTAGACGTAGACGTAGACGTAGACGTAGACGTAGACGTAGACGTAGACGTAGACGTAGACGTAGACGTAGACGTAGACGTAGACGTAGACGTAGACGTAGACGTAGACGTAGACGTAGACGTAGACGTAGACGTAGACGTAGACGTAGACGTAGACGTAGACGTAGACGTAGACGTAGACGTAGACGTAGACGTAGACGTAGACGTAGACGTAGACGTAGACGTAGACGTAGACGTAGACGTAGACGTAGACGTAGACGTAGACGTAGACGTAGACGTAGACGTAGACGTAGACGTAGACGTAGACGTAGACGTAGACGTAGACGTAGACGTAGACGTAGACGTAGACGTAGACGTAGACGTAGACGTAGACGTAGACGTAGACGTAGACGTAGACGTAGACGTAGACGTAGACGTAGACGTAGACGTAGACGTAGACGTAGACGTAGACGTAGACGTAGACGTAGACGTAGACGTAGACGTAGACGTAGACGTAGACGTAGACGTAGACGTAGACGTAGACGTAGACGTAGACGTAGACGTAGACGTAGACGTAGACGTAGACGTAGACGTAGACGTAGACGTAGACGTAGACGTAGACGTAGACGTAGACGTAGACGTAGACGTAGACGTAGACGTAGACGTAGACGTAGACGTAGACGTAGACGTAGACGTAGACGTAGACGTAGACGTAGACGTAGACGTAGACGTAGACGTAGACGTAGACGTAGACGTAGACGTAGACGTAGACGTAGACGTAGACGTAGACGTAGACGTAGACGTAGACGTAGACGTAGACGTAGACGTAGACGTAGACGTAGACGTAGACGTAGACGTAGACGTAGACGTAGACGTAGACGTAGACGTAGACGTAGACGTAGACGTAGACGTAGACGTAGACGTAGACGTAGACGTAGACGTAGACGTAGACGTAGACGTAGACGTAGACGTAGACGTAGACGTAGACGTAGACGTAGACGTAGACGTAGACGTAGACGTAGACGTAGACGTAGACGTAGACGTAGACGTAGACGTAGACGTAGACGTAGACGTAGACGTAGACGTAGACGTAGACGTAGACGTAGACGTAGACGTAGACGTAGACGTAGACGTAGACGTAGACGTAGACGTAGACGTAGACGTAGACGTAGACGTAGACGTAGACGTAGACGTAGACGTAGACGTAGACGTAGACGTAGACGTAGACGTAGACGTAGACGTAGACGTAGACGTAGACGTAGACGTAGACGTAGACGTAGACGTAGACGTAGACGTAGACGTAGACGTAGACGTAGACGTAGACGTAGACGTAGACGTAGACGTAGACGTAGACGTAGACGTAGACGTAGACGTAGACGTAGACGTAGACGTAGACGTAGACGTAGACGTAGACGTAGACGTAGACGTAGACGTAGACGTAGACGTAGACGTAGACGTAGACGTAGACGTAGACGTAGACGTAGACGTAGACGTAGACGTAGACGTAGACGTAGACGTAGACGTAGACGTAGACGTAGACGTAGACGTAGACGTAGACGTAGACGTAGACGTAGACGTAGACGTAGACGTAGACGTAGACGTAGACGTAGACGTAGACGTAGACGTAGACGTAGACGTAGACGTAGACGTAGACGTAGACGTAGACGTAGACGTAGACGTAGACGTAGACGTAGACGTAGACGTAGACGTAGACGTAGACGTAGACGTAGACGTAGACGTAGACGTAGACGTAGACGTAGACGTAGACGTAGACGTAGACGTAGACGTAGACGTAGACGTAGACGTAGACGTAGACGTAGACGTAGACGTAGACGTAGACGTAGACGTAGACGTAGACGTAGACGTAGACGTAGACGTAGACGTAGACGTAGACGTAGACGTAGACGTAGACGTAGACGTAGACGTAGACGTAGACGTAGACGTAGACGTAGACGTAGACGTAGACGTAGACGTAGACGTAGACGTAGACGTAGACGTAGACGTAGACGTAGACGTAGACGTAGACGTAGACGTAGACGTAGACGTAGACGTAGACGTAGACGTAGACGTAGACGTAGACGTAGACGTAGACGTAGACGTAGACGTAGACGTAGACGTAGAGACGTAGACGTAGACGTAGACGTAGACGTAGACGTAGACGTAGACGGAGACGTAGACGTAGACGTAGACGTAGACGTAGACGTAGACGTAGACGTAGACGTAGACGTAGACGTAGACGTAGACGTAGACGTAGACGTAGACGTAGACGTAGACGTAGACGTAGACGTAGACGTAGACGTAGACGTAGACGTAGACGTAGACGTAGACGTAGACGTAGACGTAGACGTAGACGTAGACGTAGACGTAGACGTAGACGTAGACGTAGACGTAGACGTAGACGTAGACGTAGACGTAGACGTAGACGTAGACGTAGACGTAGACGTAGACGTAGACGTAGACGTAGACGTAGACGTAGACGTAGACGTAGACGTAGACGTAGACGTAGACGTAGACGTAGACGTAGACGTAGACGTAGACGTAGACGTAGACGTAGACGTAGACGTAGACGTAGACGTAGACGTAGACGTAGACGTAGACGTAGACGTAGACGTAGACGTAGACGTAGACGTAGACGTAGACGTAGACGTAGACGTAGACGTAGACGTAGACGTAGACGTAGACGTAGACGTAGACGTAGACGTAGACGTAGACGTAGACGTAGACGTAGACGTAGACGTAGACGTAGACGTAGACGTAGACGTAGACGTAGACGTAGACGTAGACGTAGACGTAGACGTAGACGTAGACGTAGACGTAGACGTAGACGTAGACGTAGACGTAGACGTAGACGTAGACGTAGACGTAGACGTAGACGTAGACGTAGACGTAGACGTAGACGTAGACGTAGACGTAGACGTAGACGTAGACGTAGACGTAGACGTAGACGTAGACGTAGACGTAGACGTAGACGTAGACGTAGACGTAGACGTAGACGTAGACGTAGACGTAGACGTAGACGTAGACGTAGACGTAGACGTAGACGTAGACGTAGACGTAGACGTAGACGTAGACGTAGACGTAGACGTAGACGTAGACGTAGACGTAGACGTAGACGTAGACGTAGACGTAGACGTAGACGTAGACGTAGACGTAGACGTAGACGTAGACGTAGACGTAGACGTAGACGTAGACGTAGACGTAGACGTAGACGTAGACGTAGACGTAGACGTAGACGTAGACGTAGACGTAGACGTAGACGTAGACGTAGACGTAGACGTAGACGTAGACGTAGACGTAGACGTAGACGTAGACGTAGACGTAGACGTAGACGTAGACGTAGACGTAGACGTAGACGTAGACGTAGACGTAGACGTAGACGTAGACGTAGACGTAGACGTAGACGTAGACGTAGACGTAGACGTAGACGTAGACGTAGACGTAGACGTAGACGTAGACGTAGACGTAGACGTAGACGTAGACGTAGACGTAGACGTAGACGTAGACGTAGACGTAGACGTAGACGTAGACGTAGACGTAGACGTAGACGTAGACGTAGACGTAGACGTAGACGTAGACGTAGACGTAGACGTAGACGTAGACGTAGACGTAGACGTAGACGTAGACGTAGACGTAGACGTAGACGTAGACGTAGACGTAGACGTAGACGTAGACGTAGACGTAGACGTAGACGTAGACGTAGACGTAGACGTAGACGTAGACGTAGACGTAGACGTAGACGTAGACGTAGACGTAGACGTAGACGTAGACGTAGACGTAGACGTAGACGTAGACGTAGACGTAGACGTAGACGTAGACGTAGACGTAGACGTAGACGTAGACGTAGACGTAGACGTAGACGTAGACGTAGACGTAGACGTAGACGTAGACGTAGACGTAGACGTAGACGTAGACGTAGACGTAGACGTAGACGTAGACGTAGACGTAGACGTAGACGTAGACGTAGACGTAGACGTAGACGTAGACGTAGACGTAGACGTAGACGTAGACGTAGACGTAGACGTAGACGTAGACGTAGACGTAGACGTAGACGTAGACGTAGACGTAGACGTAGACGTAGACGTAGACGTAGACGTAGACGTAGACGTAGACGTAGACGTAGACGTAGACGTAGACGTAGACGTAGACGTAGACGTAGACGTAGACGTAGACGTAGACGTAGACGTAGACGTAGACGTAGACGTAGACGTAGACGTAGACGTAGACGTAGACGTAGACGTAGACGTAGACGTAGACGTAGACGTAGACGTAGACGTAGACGTAGACGTAGACGTAGACGTAGACGTAGACGTAGACGTAGACGTAGACGTAGACGTAGACGTAGACGTAGACGTAGACGTAGACGTAGACGTAGACGTAGACGTAGACGTAGACGTAGACGTAGACGTAGACGTAGACGTAGACGTAGACGTAGACGTAGACGTAGACGTAGACGTAGACGTAGACGTAGACGTAGACGTAGACGTAGACGTAGACGTAGACGTAGACGTAGACGTAGACGTAGACGTAGACGTAGACGTAGACGTAGACGTAGACGTAGACGTAGACGTAGACGTAGACGTAGACGTAGACGTAGACGTAGACGTAGACGTAGACGTAGACGTAGACGTAGACGTAGACGTAGACGTAGACGTAGACGTAGACGTAGACGTAGACGTAGACGTAGACGTAGACGTAGACGTAGACGTAGACGTAGACGTAGACGTAGACGTAGACGTAGACGTAGACGTAGACGTAGACGTAGACGTAGACGTAGACGTAGACGTAGACGTAGACGTAGACGTAGACGTAGACGTAGACGTAGACGTAGACGTAGACGTAGACGTAGACGTAGACGTAGACGTAGACGTAGACGTAGACGTAGACGTAGACGTAGACGTAGACGTAGACGTAGACGTAGACGTAGACGTAGACGTAGACGTAGACGTAGACGTAGACGTAGACGTAGACGTAGACGTAGACGTAGACGTAGACGTAGACGTAGACGTAGACGTAGACGTAGACGTAGACGTAGACGTAGACGTAGACGTAGACGTAGACGTAGACGTAGACGTAGACGTAGACGTAGACGTAGACGTAGACGTAGACGTAGACGTAGACGTAGACGTAGACGTAGACGTAGACGTAGACGTAGACGTAGACGTAGACGTAGACGTAGACGTAGACGTAGACGTAGACGTAGACGTAGACGTAGACGTAGACGTAGACGTAGACGTAGACGTAGACGTAGACGTAGACGTAGACGTAGACGTAGACGTAGACGTAGACGTAGACGTAGACGTAGACGTAGACGTAGACGTAGACGTAGACGTAGACGTAGACGTAGACGTAGACGTAGACGTAGACGTAGACGTAGACGTAGACGTAGACGTAGACGTAGACGTAGACGTAGACGTAGACGTAGACGTAGACGTAGACGTAGACGTAGACGTAGACGTAGACGTAGACGTAGACGTAGACGTAGACGTAGACGTAGACGTAGACGTAGACGTAGACGTAGACGTAGACGTAGACGTAGACGTAGACGTAGACGTAGACGTAGACGTAGACGTAGACGTAGACGTAGACGTAGACGTAGACGTAGACGTAGACGTAGACGTAGACGTAGACGTAGACGTAGACGTAGACGTAGACGTAGACGTAGACGTAGACGTAGACGTAGACGTAGACGTAGACGTAGACGTAGACGTAGACGTAGACGTAGACGTAGACGTAGACGTAGACGTAGACGTAGACGTAGACGTAGACGTAGACGTAGACGTAGACGTAGACGTAGACGTAGACGTAGACGTAGACGTAGACGTAGACGTAGACGTAGACGTAGACGTAGACGTAGACGTAGACGTAGACGTAGACGTAGACGTAGACGTAGACGTAGACGTAGACGTAGACGTAGACGTAGACGTAGACGTAGACGTAGACGTAGACGTAGACGTAGACGTAGACGTAGACGTAGACGTAGACGTAGACGTAGACGTAGACGTAGACGTAGACGTAGACGTAGACGTAGACGTAGACGTAGACGTAGACGTAGACGTAGACGTAGACGTAGACGTAGACGTAGACGTAGACGTAGACGTAGACGTAGACGTAGACGTAGACGTAGACGTAGACGTAGACGTAGACGTAGACGTAGACGTAGACGTAGACGTAGACGTAGACGTAGACGTAGACGTAGACGTAGACGTAGACGTAGACGTAGACGTAGACGTAGACGTAGACGTAGACGTAGACGTAGACGTAGACGTAGACGTAGACGTAGACGTAGACGTAGACGTAGACGTAGACGTAGACGTAGACGTAGACGTAGACGTAGACGTAGACGTAGACGTAGACGTAGACGTAGACGTAGACGTAGACGTAGACGTAGACGTAGACGTAGACGTAGACGTAGACGTAGACGTAGACGTAGACGTAGACGTAGACGTAGACGTAGACGTAGACGTAGACGTAGACGTAGACGTAGACGTAGACGTAGACGTAGACGTAGACGTAGACGTAGACGTAGACGTAGACGTAGACGTAGACGTAGACGTAGACGTAGACGTAGACGTAGACGTAGACGTAGACGTAGACGTAGACGTAGACGTAGACGTAGACGTAGACGTAGACGTAGACGTAGACGTAGACGTAGACGTAGACGTAGACGTAGACGTAGACGTAGACGTAGACGTAGACGTAGACGTAGACGTAGACGTAGACGTAGACGTAGACGTAGACGTAGACGTAGACGTAGACGTAGACGTAGACGTAGACGTAGACGTAGACGTAGACGTAGACGTAGACGTAGACGTAGACGTAGACGTAGACGTAGACGTAGACGTAGACGTAGACGTAGACGTAGACGTAGACGTAGACGTAGACGTAGACGTAGACGTAGACGTAGACGTAGACGTAGACGTAGACGTAGACGTAGACGTAGACGTAGACGTAGACGTAGACGTAGACGTAGACGTAGACGTAGACGTAGACGTAGACGTAGACGTAGACGTAGACGTAGACGTAGACGTAGACGTAGACGTAGACGTAGACGTAGACGTAGACGTAGACGTAGACGTAGACGTAGACGTAGACGTAGACGTAGACGTAGACGTAGACGTAGACGTAGACGTAGACGTAGACGTAGACGTAGACGTAGACGTAGACGTAGACGTAGACGTAGACGTAGACGTAGACGTAGACGTAGACGTAGACGTAGACGTAGACGTAGACGTAGACGTAGACGTAGACGTAGACGTAGACGTAGACGTAGACGTAGACGTAGACGTAGACGTAGACGTAGACGTAGACGTAGACGTAGACGTAGACGTAGACGTAGACGTAGACGTAGACGTAGACGTAGACGTAGACGTAGACGTAGACGTAGACGTAGACGTAGACGTAGACGTAGACGTAGACGTAGACGTAGACGTAGACGTAGACGTAGACGTAGACGTAGACGTAGACGTAGACGTAGACGTAGACGTAGACGTAGACGTAGACGTAGACGTAGACGTAGACGTAGACGTAGACGTAGACGTAGACGTAGACGTAGACGTAGACGTAGACGTAGACGTAGACGTAGACGTAGACGTAGACGTAGACGTAGACGTAGACGTAGACGTAGACGTAGACGTAGACGTAGACGTAGACGTAGACGTAGACGTAGACGTAGACGTAGACGTAGACGTAGACGTAGACGTAGACGTAGACGTAGACGTAGACGTAGACGTAGACGTAGACGTAGACGTAGACGTAGACGTAGACGTAGACGTAGACGTAGACGTAGACGTAGACGTAGACGTAGACGTAGACGTAGACGTAGACGTAGACGTAGACGTAGACGTAGACGTAGACGTAGACGTAGACGTAGACGTAGACGTAGACGTAGACGTAGACGTAGACGTAGACGTAGACGTAGACGTAGACGTAGACGTAGACGTAGACGTAGACGTAGACGTAGACGTAGACGTAGACGTAGACGTAGACGTAGACGTAGACGTAGACGTAGACGTAGACGTAGACGTAGACGTAGACGTAGACGTAGACGTAGACGTAGACGTAGACGTAGACGTAGACGTAGACGTAGACGTAGACGTAGACGTAGACGTAGACGTAGACGTAGACGTAGACGTAGACGTAGACGTAGACGTAGACGTAGACGTAGACGTAGACGTAGACGTAGACGTAGACGTAGACGTAGACGTAGACGTAGACGTAGACGTAGACGTAGACGTAGACGTAGACGTAGACGTAGACGTAGACGTAGACGTAGACGTAGACGTAGACGTAGACGTAGACGTAGACGTAGACGTAGACGTAGACGTAGACGTAGACGTAGACGTAGACGTAGACGTAGACGTAGACGTAGACGTAGACGTAGACGTAGACGTAGACGTAGACGTAGACGTAGACGTAGACGTAGACGTAGACGTAGACGTAGACGTAGACGTAGACGTAGACGTAGACGTAGACGTAGACGTAGACGTAGACGTAGACGTAGACGTAGACGTAGACGTAGACGTAGACGTAGACGTAGACGTAGACGTAGACGTAGACGTAGACGTAGACGTAGACGTAGACGTAGACGTAGACGTAGACGTAGACGTAGACGTAGACGTAGACGTAGACGTAGACGTAGACGTAGACGTAGACGTAGACGTAGACGTAGACGTAGACGTAGACGTAGACGTAGACGTAGACGTAGACGTAGACGTAGACGTAGACGTAGACGTAGACGTAGACGTAGACGTAGACGTAGACGTAGACGTAGACGTAGACGTAGACGTAGACGTAGACGTAGACGTAGACGTAGACGTAGACGTAGACGTAGACGTAGACGTAGACGTAGACGTAGACGTAGACGTAGACGTAGACGTAGACGTAGACGTAGACGTAGACGTAGACGTAGACGTAGACGTAGACGTAGACGTAGACGTAGACGTAGACGTAGACGTAGACGTAGACGTAGACGTAGACGTAGACGTAGACGTAGACGTAGACGTAGACGTAGACGTAGACGTAGACGTAGACGTAGACGTAGACGTAGACGTAGACGTAGACGTAGACGTAGACGTAGACGTAGACGTAGACGTAGACGTAGACGTAGACGTAGACGTAGACGTAGACGTAGACGTAGACGTAGACGTAGACGTAGACGTAGACGTAGACGTAGACGTAGACGTAGACGTAGACGTAGACGTAGACGTAGACGTAGACGTAGACGTAGACGTAGACGTAGACGTAGACGTAGACGTAGACGTAGACGTAGACGTAGACGTAGACGTAGACGTAGACGTAGACGTAGACGTAGACGTAGACGTAGACGTAGACGTAGACGTAGACGTAGACGTAGACGTAGACGTAGACGTAGACGTAGACGTAGACGTAGACGTAGACGTAGACGTAGACGTAGACGTAGACGTAGACGTAGACGTAGACGTAGACGTAGACGTAGACGTAGACGTAGACGTAGACGTAGACGTAGACGTAGACGTAGACGTAGACGTAGACGTAGACGTAGACGTAGACGTAGACGTAGACGTAGACGTAGACGTAGACGTAGACGTAGACGTAGACGTAGACGTAGACGTAGACGTAGACGTAGACGTAGACGTAGACGTAGACGTAGACGTAGACGTAGACGTAGACGTAGACGTAGACGTAGACGTAGACGTAGACGTAGACGTAGACGTAGACGTAGACGTAGACGTAGACGTAGACGTAGACGTAGACGTAGACGTAGACGTAGACGTAGACGTAGACGTAGACGTAGACGTAGACGTAGACGTAGACGTAGACGTAGACGTAGACGTAGACGTAGACGTAGACGTAGACGTAGACGTAGACGTAGACGTAGACGTAGACGTAGACGTAGACGTAGACGTAGACGTAGACGTAGACGTAGACGTAGACGTAGACGTAGACGTAGACGTAGACGTAGACGTAGACGTAGACGTAGACGTAGACGTAGACGTAGACGTAGACGTAGACGTAGACGTAGACGTAGACGTAGACGTAGACGTAGACGTAGACGTAGACGTAGACGTAGACGTAGACGTAGACGTAGACGTAGACGTAGACGTAGACGTAGACGTAGACGTAGACGTAGACGTAGACGTAGACGTAGACGTAGACGTAGACGTAGACGTAGACGTAGACGTAGACGTAGACGTAGACGTAGACGTAGACGTAGACGTAGACGTAGACGTAGACGTAGACGTAGACGTAGACGTAGACGTAGACGTAGACGTAGACGTAGACGTAGACGTAGACGTAGACGTAGACGTAGACGTAGACGTAGACGTAGACGTAGACGTAGACGTAGACGTAGACGTAGACGTAGACGTAGACGTAGACGTAGACGTAGACGTAGACGTAGACGTAGACGTAGACGTAGACGTAGACGTAGACGTAGACGTAGACGTAGACGTAGACGTAGACGTAGACGTAGACGTAGACGTAGACGTAGACGTAGACGTAGACGTAGACGTAGACGTAGACGTAGACGTAGACGTAGACGTAGACGTAGACGTAGACGTAGACGTAGACGTAGACGTAGACGTAGACGTAGACGTAGACGTAGACGTAGACGTAGACGTAGACGTAGACGGAGACGTAGACGTAGACGTAGACGTAGACGTAGACGTAGACGTAGACGTAGACGTAGACGTAGACGTAGACGTAGACGTAGACGTAGACGTAGACGTAGACGTAGACGTAGACGTAGACGTAGACGTAGACGTAGACGTAGACGTAGACGTAGACGTAGACGTAGACGTAGACGTAGACGTAGACGTAGACGTAGACGTAGACGTAGACGTAGACGTAGACGTAGACGTAGACGTAGACGTAGACGTAGACGTAGACGTAGACGTAGACGTAGACGTAGACGTAGACGTAGACGTAGACGTAGACGTAGACGTAGACGTAGACGTAGACGTAGACGTAGACGTAGACGTAGACGTAGACGTAGACGTAGACGTAGACGTAGACGTAGACGTAGACGTAGACGTAGACGTAGACGTAGACGTAGACGTAGACGTAGACGTAGACGTAGACGTAGACGTAGACGTAGACGTAGACGTAGACGTAGACGTAGACGTAGACGTAGACGTAGACGTAGACGTAGACGTAGACGTAGACGTAGACGTAGACGTAGACGTAGACGTAGACGTAGACGTAGACGTAGACGTAGACGTAGACGTAGACGTAGACGTAGACGTAGACGTAGACGTAGACGTAGACGTAGACGTAGACGTAGACGTAGACGTAGACGTAGACGTAGACGTAGACGTAGACGTAGACGTAGACGTAGACGTAGACGTAGACGTAGACGTAGACGTAGACGTAGACGTAGACGTAGACGTAGACGTAGACGTAGACGTAGACGTAGACGTAGACGTAGACGTAGACGTAGACGTAGACGTAGACGTAGACGTAGACGTAGACGTAGACGTAGACGTAGACGTAGACGTAGACGTAGACGTAGACGTAGACGTAGACGTAGACGTAGACGTAGACGTAGACGTAGACGTAGACGTAGACGTAGACGTAGACGTAGACGTAGACGTAGACGTAGACGTAGACGTAGACGTAGACGTAGACGTAGACGTAGACGTAGACGTAGACGTAGACGTAGACGTAGACGTAGACGTAGACGTAGACGTAGACGTAGACGTAGACGTAGACGTAGACGTAGACGTAGACGTAGACGTAGACGTAGACGTAGACGTAGACGTAGACGTAGACGTAGACGTAGACGTAGACGTAGACGTAGACGTAGACGTAGACGTAGACGTAGACGTAGACGTAGACGTAGACGTAGACGTAGACGTAGACGTAGACGTAGACGTAGACGTAGACGTAGACGTAGACGTAGACGTAGACGTAGACGTAGACGTAGACGTAGACGTAGACGTAGACGTAGACGTAGACGTAGACGTAGACGTAGACGTAGACGTAGACGTAGACGTAGACGTAGACGTAGACGTAGACGTAGACGTAGACGTAGACGTAGACGTAGACGTAGACGTAGACGTAGACGTAGACGTAGACGTAGACGTAGACGTAGACGTAGACGTAGACGTAGACGTAGACGTAGACGTAGACGTAGACGTAGACGTAGACGTAGACGTAGACGTAGACGTAGACGTAGACGTAGACGTAGACGTAGACGTAGACGTAGACGTAGACGTAGACGTAGACGTAGACGTAGACGTAGACGTAGACGTAGACGTAGACGTAGACGTAGACGTAGACGTAGACGTAGACGTAGACGTAGACGTAGACGTAGACGTAGACGTAGACGTAGACGTAGACGTAGACGTAGACGTAGACGTAGACGTAGACGTAGACGTAGACGTAGACGTAGACGTAGACGTAGACGTAGACGTAGACGTAGACGTAGACGTAGACGTAGACGTAGACGTAGACGTAGACGTAGACGTAGACGTAGACGTAGACGTAGACGTAGACGTAGACGTAGACGTAGACGTAGACGTAGACGTAGACGTAGACGTAGACGTAGACGTAGACGTAGACGTAGACGTAGACGTAGACGTAGACGTAGACGTAGACGTAGACGTAGACGTAGACGTAGACGTAGACGTAGACGTAGACGTAGACGTAGACGTAGACGTAGACGTAGACGTAGACGTAGACGTAGACGTAGACGTAGACGTAGACGTAGACGTAGACGTAGACGTAGACGTAGACGTAGACGTAGACGTAGACGTAGACGTAGACGTAGACGTAGACGTAGACGTAGACGTAGACGTAGACGTAGACGTAGACGTAGACGTAGACGTAGACGTAGACGTAGACGTAGACGTAGACGTAGACGTAGACGTAGACGTAGACGTAGACGTAGACGTAGACGTAGACGTAGACGTAGACGTAGACGTAGACGTAGACGTAGACGTAGACGTAGACGTAGACGTAGACGTAGACGTAGACGTAGACGTAGACGTAGACGTAGACGTAGACGTAGACGTAGACGTAGACGTAGACGTAGACGTAGACGTAGACGTAGACGTAGACGTAGACGTAGACGTAGACGTAGACGTAGACGTAGACGTAGACGTAGACGTAGACGTAGACGTAGACGTAGACGTAGACGTAGACGTAGACGTAGACGTAGACGTAGACGTAGACGTAGACGTAGACGTAGACGTAGACGTAGACGTAGACGTAGACGTAGACGTAGACGTAGACGTAGACGTAGACGTAGACGTAGACGTAGACGTAGACGTAGACGTAGACGTAGACGTAGACGTAGACGTAGACGTAGACGTAGACGTAGACGTAGACGTAGACGTAGACGTAGACGTAGACGTAGACGTAGACGTAGACGTAGACGTAGACGTAGACGTAGACGTAGACGTAGACGTAGACGTAGACGTAGACGTAGACGTAGACGTAGACGTAGACGTAGACGTAGACGTAGACGTAGACGTAGACGTAGACGTAGACGTAGACGTAGACGTAGACGTAGACGTAGACGTAGACGTAGACGTAGACGTAGACGTAGACGTAGACGTAGACGTAGACGTAGACGTAGACGTAGACGTAGACGTAGACGTAGACGTAGACGTAGACGTAGACGTAGACGTAGACGTAGACGTAGACGTAGACGTAGACGTAGACGTAGACGTAGACGTAGACGTAGACGTAGACGTAGACGTAGACGTAGACGTAGACGTAGACGTAGACGTAGACGTAGACGTAGACGTAGACGTAGACGTAGACGTAGACGTAGACGTAGACGTAGACGTAGACGTAGACGTAGACGTAGACGTAGACGTAGACGTAGACGTAGACGTAGACGTAGACGTAGACGTAGACGTAGACGTAGACGTAGACGTAGACGTAGACGTAGACGTAGACGTAGACGTAGACGTAGACGTAGACGTAGACGTAGACGTAGACGTAGACGTAGACGTAGACGTAGACGTAGACGTAGACGTAGACGTAGACGTAGACGTAGACGTAGACGTAGACGTAGACGTAGACGTAGACGTAGACGTAGACGTAGACGTAGACGTAGACGTAGACGTAGACGTAGACGTAGACGTAGACGTAGACGTAGACGTAGACGTAGACGTAGACGTAGACGTAGACGTAGACGTAGACGTAGACGTAGACGTAGACGTAGACGTAGACGTAGACGTAGACGTAGACGTAGACGTAGACGTAGACGTAGACGTAGACGTAGACGTAGACGTAGACGTAGACGTAGACGTAGACGTAGACGTAGACGTAGACGTAGACGTAGACGTAGACGTAGACGTAGACGTAGACGTAGACGTAGACGTAGACGTAGACGTAGACGTAGACGTAGACGTAGACGTAGACGTAGACGTAGACGTAGACGTAGACGTAGACGTAGACGTAGACGTAGACGTAGACGTAGACGTAGACGTAGACGTAGACGTAGACGTAGACGTAGACGTAGACGTAGACGTAGACGTAGACGTAGACGTAGACGTAGACGTAGACGTAGACGTAGACGTAGACGTAGACGTAGACGTAGACGTAGACGTAGACGTAGACGTAGACGTAGACGTAGACGTAGACGTAGACGTAGACGTAGACGTAGACGTAGACGTAGACGTAGACGTAGACGTAGACGTAGACGTAGACGTAGACGTAGACGTAGACGTAGACGTAGACGTAGACGTAGACGTAGACGTAGACGTAGACGTAGACGTAGACGTAGACGTAGACGTAGACGTAGACGTAGACGTAGACGTAGACGTAGACGTAGACGTAGACGTAGACGTAGACGTAGACGTAGACGTAGACGTAGACGTAGACGTAGACGTAGACGTAGACGTAGACGTAGACGTAGACGTAGACGTAGACGTAGACGTAGACGTAGACGTAGACGTAGACGTAGACGTAGACGTAGACGTAGACGTAGACGTAGACGTAGACGTAGACGTAGACGTAGACGTAGACGTAGACGTAGACGTAGACGTAGACGTAGACGTAGACGTAGACGTAGACGTAGACGTAGACGTAGACGTAGACGTAGACGTAGACGTAGACGTAGACGTAGACGTAGACGTAGACGTAGACGTAGACGTAGACGTAGACGTAGACGTAGACGTAGACGTAGACGTAGACGTAGACGTAGACGTAGACGTAGACGTAGACGTAGACGTAGACGTAGACGTAGACGTAGACGTAGACGTAGACGTAGACGTAGACGTAGACGTAGACGTAGACGTAGACGTAGACGTAGACGTAGACGTAGACGTAGACGTAGACGTAGACGTAGACGTAGACGTAGACGTAGACGTAGACGTAGACGTAGACGTAGACGTAGACGTAGACGTAGACGTAGACGTAGACGTAGACGTAGACGTAGACGTAGACGTAGACGTAGACGTAGACGTAGACGTAGACGTAGACGTAGACGTAGACGTAGACGTAGACGTAGACGTAGACGTAGACGTAGACGTAGACGTAGACGTAGACGTAGACGTAGACGTAGACGTAGACGTAGACGTAGACGTAGACGTAGACGTAGACGTAGACGTAGACGTAGACGTAGACGTAGACGTAGACGTAGACGTAGACGTAGACGTAGACGTAGACGTAGACGTAGACGTAGACGTAGACGTAGACGTAGACGTAGACGTAGACGTAGACGTAGACGTAGACGTAGACGTAGACGTAGACGTAGACGTAGACGTAGACGTAGACGTAGACGTAGACGTAGACGTAGACGTAGACGTAGACGTAGACGTAGACGTAGACGTAGACGTAGACGTAGACGTAGACGTAGACGTAGACGTAGACGTAGACGTAGACGTAGACGTAGACGTAGACGTAGACGTAGACGTAGACGTAGACGTAGACGTAGACGTAGACGTAGACGTAGACGTAGACGTAGACGTAGACGTAGACGTAGACGTAGACGTAGACGTAGACGTAGACGTAGACGTAGACGTAGACGTAGACGTAGACGTAGACGTAGACGTAGACGTAGACGTAGACGTAGACGTAGACGTAGACGTAGACGTAGACGTAGACGTAGACGTAGACGTAGACGTAGACGTAGACGTAGACGTAGACGTAGACGTAGACGTAGACGTAGACGTAGACGTAGACGTAGACGTAGACGTAGACGTAGACGTAGACGTAGACGTAGACGTAGACGTAGACGTAGACGTAGACGTAGACGTAGACGTAGACGTAGACGTAGACGTAGACGTAGACGTAGACGTAGACGTAGACGTAGACGTAGACGTAGACGTAGACGTAGACGTAGACGTAGACGTAGACGTAGACGTAGACGTAGACGTAGACGTAGACGTAGACGTAGACGTAGACGTAGACGTAGACGTAGACGTAGACGTAGACGTAGACGTAGACGTAGACGTAGACGTAGACGTAGACGTAGACGTAGACGTAGACGTAGACGTAGACGTAGACGTAGACGTAGACGTAGACGTAGACGTAGACGTAGACGTAGACGTAGACGTAGACGTAGACGTAGACGTAGACGTAGACGTAGACGTAGACGTAGACGTAGACGTAGACGTAGACGTAGACGTAGACGTAGACGTAGACGTAGACGTAGACGTAGACGTAGACGTAGACGTAGACGTAGACGTAGACGTAGACGTAGACGTAGACGTAGACGTAGACGTAGACGTAGACGTAGACGTAGACGTAGACGTAGACGTAGACGTAGACGTAGACGTAGACGTAGACGTAGACGTAGACGTAGACGTAGACGTAGACGTAGACGTAGACGTAGACGTAGACGTAGACGTAGACGTAGACGTAGACGTAGACGTAGACGTAGACGTAGACGTAGACGTAGACGTAGACGTAGACGTAGACGTAGACGTAGACGTAGACGTAGACGTAGACGTAGACGTAGACGTAGACGTAGACGTAGACGTAGACGTAGACGTAGACGTAGACGTAGACGTAGACGTAGACGTAGACGTAGACGTAGACGTAGACGTAGACGTAGACGTAGACGTAGACGTAGACGTAGACGTAGACGTAGACGTAGACGTAGACGTAGACGTAGACGTAGACGTAGACGTAGACGTAGACGTAGACGTAGACGTAGACGTAGACGTAGACGTAGACGTAGACGTAGACGTAGACGTAGACGTAGACGTAGACGTAGACGTAGACGTAGACGTAGACGTAGACGTAGACGTAGACGTAGACGTAGACGTAGACGTAGACGTAGACGTAGACGTAGACGTAGACGTAGACGTAGACGTAGACGTAGACGTAGACGTAGACGTAGACGTAGACGTAGACGTAGACGTAGACGTAGACGTAGACGTAGACGTAGACGTAGACGTAGACGTAGACGTAGACGTAGACGTAGACGTAGACGTAGACGTAGACGTAGACGTAGACGTAGACGTAGACGTAGACGTAGACGTAGACGTAGACGTAGACGTAGACGTAGACGTAGACGTAGACGTAGACGTAGACGTAGACGTAGACGTAGACGTAGACGTAGACGTAGACGTAGACGTAGACGTAGACGTAGACGTAGACGTAGACGTAGACGTAGACGTAGACGTAGACGTAGACGTAGACGTAGACGTAGACGTAGACGTAGACGTAGACGTAGACGTAGACGTAGACGTAGACGTAGACGTAGACGTAGACGTAGACGTAGACGTAGACGTAGACGTAGACGTAGACGTAGACGTAGACGTAGACGTAGACGTAGACGTAGACGTAGACGTAGACGTAGACGTAGACGTAGACGTAGACGTAGACGTAGACGTAGACGTAGACGTAGACGTAGACGTAGACGTAGACGTAGACGTAGACGTAGACGTAGACGTAGACGTAGACGTAGACGTAGACGTAGACGTAGACGTAGACGTAGACGTAGACGTAGACGTAGACGTAGACGTAGACGTAGACGTAGACGTAGACGTAGACGTAGACGTAGACGTAGACGTAGACGTAGACGTAGACGTAGACGTAGACGTAGACGTAGACGTAGACGTAGACGTAGACGTAGACGTAGACGTAGACGTAGACGTAGACGTAGACGTAGACGTAGACGTAGACGTAGACGTAGACGTAGACGTAGACGTAGACGTAGACGTAGACGTAGACGTAGACGTAGACGTAGACGTAGACGTAGACGTAGACGTAGACGTAGACGTAGACGTAGACGTAGACGTAGACGTAGACGTAGACGTAGACGTAGACGTAGACGTAGACGTAGACGTAGACGTAGACGTAGACGTAGACGTAGACGTAGACGTAGACGTAGACGTAGACGTAGACGTAGACGTAGACGTAGACGTAGACGTAGACGTAGACGTAGACGTAGACGTAGACGTAGACGTAGACGTAGACGTAGACGTAGACGTAGACGTAGACGTAGACGTAGACGTAGACGTAGACGTAGACGTAGACGTAGACGTAGACGTAGACGTAGACGTAGACGTAGACGTAGACGTAGACGTAGACGTAGACGTAGACGTAGACGTAGACGTAGACGTAGACGTAGACGTAGACGTAGACGTAGACGTAGACGTAGACGTAGACGTAGACGTAGACGTAGACGTAGACGTAGACGTAGACGTAGACGTAGACGTAGACGTAGACGTAGACGTAGACGTAGACGTAGACGTAGACGTAGACGTAGACGTAGACGTAGACGTAGACGTAGACGTAGACGTAGACGTAGACGTAGACGTAGACGTAGACGTAGACGTAGACGTAGACGTAGACGTAGACGTAGACGTAGACGTAGACGTAGACGTAGACGTAGACGTAGACGTAGACGTAGACGTAGACGTAGACGTAGACGTAGACGTAGACGTAGACGTAGACGTAGACGTAGACGTAGACGTAGACGTAGACGTAGACGTAGACGTAGACGTAGACGTAGACGTAGACGTAGACGTAGACGTAGACGTAGACGTAGACGTAGACGTAGACGTAGACGTAGACGTAGACGTAGACGTAGACGTAGACGTAGACGTAGACGTAGACGTAGACGTAGACGTAGACGTAGACGTAGACGTAGACGTAGACGTAGACGTAGACGTAGACGTAGACGTAGACGTAGACGTAGACGTAGACGTAGACGTAGACGTAGACGTAGACGTAGACGTAGACGTAGACGTAGACGTAGACGTAGACGTAGACGTAGACGTAGACGTAGACGTAGACGTAGACGTAGACGTAGACGTAGACGTAGACGTAGACGTAGACGTAGACGTAGACGTAGACGTAGACGTAGACGTAGACGTAGACGTAGACGTAGACGTAGACGTAGACGTAGACGTAGACGTAGACGTAGACGTAGACGTAGACGTAGACGTAGACGTAGACGTAGACGTAGACGTAGACGTAGACGTAGACGTAGACGTAGACGTAGACGTAGACGTAGACGTAGACGTAGACGTAGACGTAGACGTAGACGTAGACGTAGACGTAGACGTAGACGTAGACGTAGACGTAGACGTAGACGTAGACGTAGACGTAGACGTAGACGTAGACGTAGACGTAGACGTAGACGTAGACGTAGACGTAGACGTAGACGTAGACGTAGACGTAGACGTAGACGTAGACGTAGACGTAGACGTAGACGTAGACGTAGACGTAGACGTAGACGTAGACGTAGACGTAGACGTAGACGTAGACGTAGACGTAGACGTAGACGTAGACGTAGACGTAGACGTAGACGTAGACGTAGACGTAGACGTAGACGTAGACGTAGACGTAGACGTAGACGTAGACGTAGACGTAGACGTAGACGTAGACGTAGACGTAGACGTAGACGTAGACGTAGACGTAGACGTAGACGTAGACGTAGACGTAGACGTAGACGTAGACGTAGACGTAGACGTAGACGTAGACGTAGACGTAGACGTAGACGTAGACGTAGACGTAGACGTAGACGTAGACGTAGACGTAGACGTAGACGTAGACGTAGACGTAGACGTAGACGTAGACGTAGACGTAGACGTAGACGTAGACGTAGACGTAGACGTAGACGTAGACGTAGACGTAGACGTAGACGTAGACGTAGACGTAGACGTAGACGTAGACGTAGACGTAGACGTAGACGTAGACGTAGACGTAGACGTAGACGTAGACGTAGACGTAGACGTAGACGTAGACGTAGACGTAGACGTAGACGTAGACGTAGACGTAGACGTAGACGTAGACGTAGACGTAGACGTAGACGTAGACGTAGACGTAGACGTAGACGTAGACGTAGACGTAGACGTAGACGTAGACGTAGACGTAGACGTAGACGTAGACGTAGACGTAGACGTAGACGTAGACGTAGACGTAGACGTAGACGTAGACGTAGACGTAGACGTAGACGTAGACGTAGACGACGTAGACGTACGTAGACGTAGACGTAGACGTAGACGTAGACGTAGACGTAGACGTAGACGTAGACGTAGACGTAGACGTAGACGTAGACGTAGACGTAGACGTAGACGTAGACGTAGACGTAGACGTAGACGTAGACGTAGACGTAGACGTAGACGTAGACGTAGACGTAGACGTAGACGTAGACGTAGACGTAGACGTAGACGTAGACGTAGACGTAGACGTAGACGTAGACGTAGACGTAGACGTAGACGTAGACGTAGACGTAGACGTAGACGTAGACGTAGACGTAGACGTAGACGTAGACGTAGACGTAGACGTAGACGTAGACGTAGACGTAGACGTAGACGTAGACGTAGACGTAGACGTAGACGTAGACGTAGACGTAGACGTAGACGTAGACGTAGACGTAGACGTAGACGTAGACGTAGACGTAGACGTAGACGTAGACGTAGACGTAGACGTAGACGTAGACGTAGACGTAGACGTAGACGTAGACGTAGACGTAGACGTAGACGTAGACGTAGACGTAGACGTAGACGTAGACGTAGACGTAGACGTAGACGTAGACGTAGACGTAGACGTAGACGTAGACGTAGACGTAGACGTAGACGTAGACGTAGACGTAGACGTAGACGTAGACGTAGACGTAGACGTAGACGTAGACGTAGACGTAGACGTAGACGTAGACGTAGACGTAGACGTAGACGTAGACGTAGACGTAGACGTAGACGTAGACGTAGACGTAGACGTAGACGTAGACGTAGACGTAGACGTAGACGTAGACGTAGACGTAGACGTAGACGTAGACGTAGACGTAGACGTAGACGTAGACGTAGACGTAGACGTAGACGTAGACGTAGACGTAGACGTAGACGTAGACGTAGACGTAGACGTAGACGTAGACGTAGACGTAGACGTAGACGTAGACGTAGACGTAGACGTAGACGTAGACGTAGACGTAGACGTAGACGTAGACGTAGACGTAGACGTAGACGTAGACGTAGACGTAGACGTAGACGTAGACGTAGACGTAGACGTAGACGTAGACGTAGACGTAGACGTAGACGTAGACGTAGACGTAGACGTAGACGTAGACGTAGACGTAGACGTAGACGTAGACGTAGACGTAGACGTAGACGTAGACGTAGACGTAGACGTAGACGTAGACGTAGACGTAGACGTAGACGTAGACGTAGACGTAGACGTAGACGTAGACGTAGACGTAGACGTAGACGTAGACGTAGACGTAGACGTAGACGTAGACGTAGACGTAGACGTAGACGTAGACGTAGACGTAGACGTAGACGTAGACGTAGACGTAGACGTAGACGTAGACGTAGACGTAGACGTAGACGTAGACGTAGACGTAGACGTAGACGTAGACGTAGACGTAGACGTAGACGTAGACGTAGACGTAGACGTAGACGTAGACGTAGACGTAGACGTAGACGTAGACGTAGACGTAGACGTAGACGTAGACGTAGACGTAGACGTAGACGTAGACGTAGACGTAGACGTAGACGTAGACGTAGACGTAGACGTAGACGTAGACGTAGACGTAGACGTAGACGTAGACGTAGACGTAGACGTAGACGTAGACGTAGACGTAGACGTAGACGTAGACGTAGACGTAGACGTAGACGTAGACGTAGACGTAGACGTAGACGTAGACGTAGACGTAGACGTAGACGTAGACGTAGACGTAGACGTAGACGTAGACGTAGACGTAGACGTAGACGTAGACGTAGACGTAGACGTAGACGTAGACGTAGACGTAGACGTAGACGTAGACGTAGACGTAGACGTAGACGTAGACGTAGACGTAGACGTAGACGTAGACGTAGACGTAGACGTAGACGTAGACGTAGACGTAGACGTAGACGTAGACGTAGACGTAGACGTAGACGTAGACGTAGACGTAGACGTAGACGTAGACGTAGACGTAGACGTAGACGTAGACGTAGACGTAGACGTAGACGTAGACGTAGACGTAGACGTAGACGTAGACGTAGACGTAGACGTAGACGTAGACGTAGACGTAGACGTAGACGTAGACGTAGACGTAGACGTAGACGTAGACGTAGACGTAGACGTAGACGTAGACGTAGACGTAGACGTAGACGTAGACGTAGACGTAGACGTAGACGTAGACGTAGACGTAGACGTAGACGTAGACGTAGACGTAGACGTAGACGTAGACGTAGACGTAGACGTAGACGTAGACGTAGACGTAGACGTAGACGTAGACGTAGACGTAGACGTAGACGTAGACGTAGACGTAGACGTAGACGTAGACGTAGACGTAGACGTAGACGTAGACGTAGACGTAGACGTAGACGTAGACGTAGACGTAGACGTAGACGTAGACGTAGACGTAGACGTAGACGTAGACGTAGACGTAGACGTAGACGTAGACGTAGACGTAGACGTAGACGTAGACGTAGACGTAGACGTAGACGTAGACGTAGACGTAGACGTAGACGTAGACGTAGACGTAGACGTAGACGTAGACGTAGACGTAGACGTAGACGTAGACGTAGACGTAGACGTAGACGTAGACGTAGACGTAGACGTAGACGTAGACGTAGACGTAGACGTAGACGTAGACGTAGACGTAGACGTAGACGTAGACGTAGACGTAGACGTAGACGTAGACGTAGACGTAGACGTAGACGTAGACGTAGACGTAGACGTAGACGTAGACGTAGACGTAGACGTAGACGTAGACGTAGACGTAGACGTAGACGTAGACGTAGACGTAGACGTAGACGTAGACGTAGACGTAGACGTAGACGTAGACGTAGACGTAGACGTAGACGTAGACGTAGACGTAGACGTAGACGTAGACGTAGACGTAGACGTAGACGTAGACGTAGACGTAGACGTAGACGTAGACGTAGACGTAGACGTAGACGTAGACGTAGACGTAGACGTAGACGTAGACGTAGACGTAGACGTAGACGTAGACGTAGACGTAGACGTAGACGTAGACGTAGACGTAGACGTAGACGTAGACGTAGACGTAGACGTAGACGTAGACGTAGACGTAGACGTAGACGTAGACGTAGACGTAGACGTAGACGTAGACGTAGACGTAGACGTAGACGTAGACGTAGACGTAGACGTAGACGTAGACGTAGACGTAGACGTAGACGTAGACGTAGACGTAGACGTAGACGTAGACGTAGACGTAGACGTAGACGTAGACGTAGACGTAGACGTAGACGTAGACGTAGACGTAGACGTAGACGTAGACGTAGACGTAGACGTAGACGTAGACGTAGACGTAGACGTAGACGTAGACGTAGACGTAGACGTAGACGTAGACGTAGACGTAGACGTAGACGTAGACGTAGACGTAGACGTAGACGTAGACGTAGACGTAGACGTAGACGTAGACGTAGACGTAGACGTAGACGTAGACGTAGACGTAGACGTAGACGTAGACGTAGACGTAGACGTAGACGTAGACGTAGACGTAGACGTAGACGTAGACGTAGACGTAGACGTAGACGTAGACGTAGACGTAGACGTAGACGTAGACGTAGACGTAGACGTAGACGTAGACGTAGACGTAGACGTAGACGTAGACGTAGACGTAGACGTAGACGTAGACGTAGACGTAGACGTAGACGTAGACGTAGACGTAGACGTAGACGTAGACGTAGACGTAGACGTAGACGTAGACGTAGACGTAGACGTAGACGTAGACGTAGACGTAGACGTAGACGTAGACGTAGACGTAGACGTAGACGTAGACGTAGACGTAGACGTAGACGTAGACGTAGACGTAGACGTAGACGTAGACGTAGACGTAGACGTAGACGTAGACGTAGACGTAGACGTAGACGTAGACGTAGACGTAGACGTAGACGTAGACGTAGACGTAGACGTAGACGTAGACGTAGACGTAGACGTAGACGTAGACGTAGACGTAGACGTAGACGTAGACGTAGACGTAGACGTAGACGTAGACGTAGACGTAGACGTAGACGTAGACGTAGACGTAGACGTAGACGTAGACGTAGACGTAGACGTAGACGTAGACGTAGACGTAGACGTAGACGTAGACGTAGACGTAGACGTAGACGTAGACGTAGACGTAGACGTAGACGTAGACGTAGACGTAGACGTAGACGTAGACGTAGACGTAGACGTAGACGTAGACGTAGACGTAGACGTAGACGTAGACGTAGACGTAGACGTAGACGTAGACGTAGACGTAGACGTAGACGTAGACGTAGACGTAGACGTAGACGTAGACGTAGACGTAGACGTAGACGTAGACGTAGACGTAGACGTAGACGTAGACGTAGACGTAGACGTAGACGTAGACGTAGACGTAGACGTAGACGTAGACGTAGACGTAGACGTAGACGTAGACGTAGACGTAGACGTAGACGTAGACGTAGACGTAGACGTAGACGTAGACGTAGACGTAGACGTAGACGTAGACGTAGACGTAGACGTAGACGTAGACGTAGACGTAGACGTAGACGTAGACGTAGACGTAGACGTAGACGTAGACGTAGACGTAGACGTAGACGTAGACGTAGACGTAGACGTAGACGTAGACGTAGACGTAGACGTAGACGTAGACGTAGACGTAGACGTAGACGTAGACGTAGACGTAGACGTAGACGTAGACGTAGACGTAGACGTAGACGTAGACGTAGACGTAGACGTAGACGTAGACGTAGACGTAGACGTAGACGTAGACGTAGACGTAGACGTAGACGTAGACGTAGACGTAGACGTAGACGTAGACGTAGACGTAGACGTAGACGTAGACGTAGACGTAGACGTAGACGTAGACGTAGACGTAGACGTAGACGTAGACGTAGACGTAGACGTAGACGTAGACGTAGACGTAGACGTAGACGTAGACGTAGACGTAGACGTAGACGTAGACGTAGACGTAGACGTAGACGTAGACGTAGACGTAGACGTAGACGTAGACGTAGACGTAGACGTAGACGTAGACGTAGACGTAGACGTAGACGTAGACGTAGACGTAGACGTAGACGTAGACGTAGACGTAGACGTAGACGTAGACGTAGACGTAGACGTAGACGTAGACGTAGACGTAGACGTAGACGTAGACGTAGACGTAGACGTAGACGTAGACGTAGACGTAGACGTAGACGTAGACGTAGACGTAGACGTAGACGTAGACGTAGACGTAGACGTAGACGTAGACGTAGACGTAGACGTAGACGTAGACGTAGACGTAGACGTAGACGTAGACGTAGACGTAGACGTAGACGTAGACGTAGACGTAGACGTAGACGTAGACGTAGACGTAGACGTAGACGTAGACGTAGACGTAGACGTAGACGTAGACGTAGACGTAGACGTAGACGTAGACGTAGACGTAGACGTAGACGTAGACGTAGACGTAGACGTAGACGTAGACGTAGACGTAGACGTAGACGTAGACGTAGACGTAGACGTAGACGTAGACGTAGACGTAGACGTAGACGTAGACGTAGACGTAGACGTAGACGTAGACGTAGACGTAGACGTAGACGTAGACGTAGACGTAGACGTAGACGTAGACGTAGACGTAGACGTAGACGTAGACGTAGACGTAGACGTAGACGTAGACGTAGACGTAGACGTAGACGTAGACGTAGACGTAGACGTAGACGTAGACGTAGACGTAGACGTAGACGTAGACGTAGACGTAGACGTAGACGTAGACGTAGACGTAGACGTAGACGTAGACGTAGACGTAGACGTAGACGTAGACGTAGACGTAGACGTAGACGTAGACGTAGACGTAGACGTAGACGTAGACGTAGACGTAGACGTAGACGTAGACGTAGACGTAGACGTAGACGTAGACGTAGACGTAGACGTAGACGTAGACGTAGACGTAGACGTAGACGTAGACGTAGACGTAGACGTAGACGTAGACGTAGACGTAGACGTAGACGTAGACGTAGACGTAGACGTAGACGTAGACGTAGACGTAGACGTAGACGTAGACGTAGACGTAGACGTAGACGTAGACGTAGACGTAGACGTAGACGTAGACGTAGACGTAGACGTAGACGTAGACGTAGACGTAGACGTAGACGTAGACGTAGACGTAGACGTAGACGTAGACGTAGACGTAGACGTAGACGTAGACGTAGACGTAGACGTAGACGTAGACGTAGACGTAGACGTAGACGTAGACGTAGACGTAGACGTAGACGTAGACGTAGACGTAGACGTAGACGTAGACGTAGACGTAGACGTAGACGTAGACGTAGACGTAGACGTAGACGTAGACGTAGACGTAGACGTAGACGTAGACGTAGACGTAGACGTAGACGTAGACGTAGACGTAGACGTAGACGTAGACGTAGACGTAGACGTAGACGTAGACGTAGACGTAGACGTAGACGTAGACGTAGACGTAGACGTAGACGTAGACGTAGACGTAGACGTAGACGTAGACGTAGACGTAGACGTAGACGTAGACGTAGACGTAGACGTAGACGTAGACGTAGACGTAGACGTAGACGTAGACGTAGACGTAGACGTAGACGTAGACGTAGACGTAGACGTAGACGTAGACGTAGACGTAGACGTAGACGTAGACGTAGACGTAGACGTAGACGTAGACGTAGACGTAGACGTAGACGTAGACGTAGACGTAGACGTAGACGTAGACGTAGACGTAGACGTAGACGTAGACGTAGACGTAGACGTAGACGTAGACGTAGACGTAGACGTAGACGTAGACGTAGACGTAGACGTAGACGTAGACGTAGACGTAGACGTAGACGTAGACGTAGACGTAGACGTAGACGTAGACGTAGACGTAGACGTAGACGTAGACGTAGACGTAGACGTAGACGTAGACGTAGACGTAGACGTAGACGTAGACGTAGACGTAGACGTAGACGTAGACGTAGACGTAGACGTAGACGTAGACGTAGACGTAGACGTAGACGTAGACGTAGACGTAGACGTAGACGTAGACGTAGACGTAGACGTAGACGTAGACGTAGACGTAGACGTAGACGTAGACGTAGACGTAGACGTAGACGTAGACGTAGACGTAGACGTAGACGTAGACGTAGACGTAGACGTAGACGTAGACGTAGACGTAGACGTAGACGTAGACGTAGACGTAGACGTAGACGTAGACGTAGACGTAGACGTAGACGTAGACGTAGACGTAGACGTAGACGTAGACGTAGACGTAGACGTAGACGTAGACGTAGACGTAGACGTAGACGTAGACGTAGACGTAGACGTAGACGTAGACGTAGACGTAGACGTAGACGTAGACGTAGACGTAGACGTAGACGTAGACGTAGACGTAGACGTAGACGTAGACGTAGACGTAGACGTAGACGTAGACGTAGACGTAGACGTAGACGTAGACGTAGACGTAGACGTAGACGTAGACGTAGACGTAGACGTAGACGTAGACGTAGACGTAGACGTAGACGTAGACGTAGACGTAGACGTAGACGTAGACGTAGACGTAGACGTAGACGTAGACGTAGACGTAGACGTAGACGTAGACGTAGACGTAGACGTAGACGTAGACGTAGACGTAGACGTAGACGTAGACGTAGACGTAGACGTAGACGTAGACGTAGACGTAGACGTAGACGTAGACGTAGACGTAGACGTAGACGTAGACGTAGACGTAGACGTAGACGTAGACGTAGACGTAGACGTAGACGTAGACGTAGACGTAGACGTAGACGTAGACGTAGACGTAGACGTAGACGTAGACGTAGACGTAGACGTAGACGTAGACGTAGACGTAGACGTAGACGTAGACGTAGACGTAGACGTAGACGTAGACGTAGACGTAGACGTAGACGTAGACGTAGACGTAGACGTAGACGTAGACGTAGACGTAGACGTAGACGTAGACGTAGACGTAGACGTAGACGTAGACGTAGACGTAGACGTAGACGTAGACGTAGACGTAGACGTAGACGTAGACGTAGACGTAGACGTAGACGTAGACGTAGACGTAGACGTAGACGTAGACGTAGACGTAGACGTAGACGTAGACGTAGACGTAGACGTAGACGTAGACGTAGACGTAGACGTAGACGTAGACGTAGACGTAGACGTAGACGTAGACGTAGACGTAGACGTAGACGTAGACGTAGACGTAGACGTAGACGTAGACGTAGACGTAGACGTAGACGTAGACGTAGACGTAGACGTAGACGTAGACGTAGACGTAGACGTAGACGTAGACGTAGAC
>CAJZLR020000034.1:10000-12500 GCA_916050605.2 Platycheirus albimanus | reverse complement strand
ATATGCGGCATTACGAAATTTATTTTAAAGAATTTAAACTATACTGGACAGCGGCAACAAAAACCTTTAATTTCGGCAGAGCTAGTGGTGGATGCTTATATGGATTCCGTAAAACTATTGAATCCACATATCAACTGAAATTCTTAAATGCGCACGATACTGTTTCCTTGAAATGCAACTTTTCGGGATCTATTATAAATCTGGTACCAAACTATCTAAACTGTAATCACTGGATGCGCGATTTTCTAAAATTGAAAACCTTCTTTGAAGAATTTCAATCAAACCAATTCATACTCATGGGAGATCTCAACGTCAGAACAGGAATGAAAGGAACAGTTGATTCACGTACATCACAGCTTATTACAGACATACGAAGTTCAAAAGATACTGTAAGTGACAACAACGGCAACATGTTTTGTGAGCTCTTAGAAGACATTGGCGCATTTATACTTAACGGGAGAGGCTTTGGCGATAAATCTGGAGAGTATACTTTTGTTTCAACTAGAGGATCATCTGTGATTGACTATTGCTGTCCTTCATATAGTGCATTGGAAAGGATTGAAAGTTTCTCAGTTGATAGTAGAACCTTTTCGGATCACATGCCGCTAGTTTTGGGTCTTAAAACTTTTGAAAATGCTCAGAGATCCCCCATTTCAATGTTGCTTCCAAGACTTAAATGGTTTACCAATAGACATGCTGAATACACAAACAAAATTGATGAAGTTGCGGTTGAAATACTCATGCCCTTGGATAGCGTTGAAACACGATGTAATTCCTTAAAACAGTGTATTTATGCAGCATACGCGAATCCTTGTAATTCCAATGTCAAATTTGAGCGTAAGAAACCCTGGTTTGATATGGAATGTCATAAAGCTAGAAAAGCTTCACTTAAGTTACTTAACATTTACAGAAAATATAGTCTTGATGCAAGTAGAAAAAACTATTGTGATGCTAACAAAAAGTATAAGGCTCTATGTAAAACAAAACAACGTTTGTACTACCAGCGCATTTCCAGTCAACTTGCAAGTATTACCACAGCAAAGGATTGGTGGAAACTTGCCAAAGAAATACGCGGTAATATCACTAGTAGTGGAACACAAATCACAGCTACCGAGTTTATGTCATACTTCCAAAATGCACTTAATTCGGATCGATTAACCAACGGAGAATATTTAAGAGAAACACCTTTAGTTCAAATACCAGAACTTGATCAACCAATAGATCTGAATGAAGTAAGGATTGCGATTGCATCTTCAAAAGAAAACAAGGCCCCGGGTATAGATGGCATCCCATATGAATTTTATAAAAATGCGAGTAATTCTTTTATTGGAGAAGTTCACACTTTGCTGAAAAGAATCTATGAAACAGGAACCATACCAACATCCTTCAACAAATCAATCATCTTTCCGCTCTTCAAAAAAGGTGACGCTAGCCTTTTATCTAATTATCGTGGGCTTTCATTTTTAGATACCCTCTACAAACTATTCACCACAGTTCTATTAAACCGCCTTACTTCTTGGATTGAAAACAACAACATATTAAATCAATACCAAGCTGCTTATCGAAATGATTATAGTACTATAGATCAGATCTTCAATCTTTCATGCCTTATTCAGCTGCAGCTAAGCCAGAAAAAGAAACTATATGCTTGGTTCGTTGACTTAAAAGCTGCGTTCGACAATATCAACAGAGAAGCTCTTGTCCATAAACTTATTACATTGGGCATCTCGACGAAAATGGTTGAAATGATCAAACTACTATACCAAGATACAGTTGCAGCGGTCTGGGATGGGAGCAGTACATCTAATTTCTTCCGAACGAGCAAAGGCGTTAAACAAGGTTGCGTTCTGAGCTCTCTGCTTTTTGTCTTGTTTTTAAATGACCTCCACTCTGAACTCCCCATCGGAATACTTGTGGAAGGAATAGGGATAAATGTCCTCTTGTATGCCGATGACATTGTAATTTTGGCTGAGAGTCCTGCTTTACTTCAAACTATTATTAACAAGTTCAGTAGCTACTGCAATAAATGGAAACTTGAAGTTAATCTTGAGAAGTCTGAAATTGTTATTTTTAGGAATGGAGGACGAAGAGCAGCGAGTGAAAAATGGAATTTTAATGGTGCGGAAATAAAAATAACAAACCAGTATAAGTATCTTGGTGTCGTCTTTACATATAATATGTCCTGGTCTGAACATCTGACAAAGAGGCTAGCAACATCAAAAAATGCAATCAACGCAACTTGGTCCAAATTTGTAAAAAATAAATTTGTACCTCACTCAGCAAAGTTTAAAGTCCATGATTCAGCCGCTAGATCAATAATGTATTACTGTGCACAAGTGTGGGGGTACAAAGAGTACATACAATGTGAAAAACTCCAAAGATTTTTCGTCAAGAGATGCTTTAACTTACCTGATAATACACCAAACTACGTAGTACATATCGAAACAGGTCTTCCCAAAGCATTTTTTACTACACTCGAAGTACATTTGACATATTTGCG
>CAJZLR020000033.1:0-34284 GCA_916050605.2 Platycheirus albimanus | reverse complement strand
AAAATGGCATGAAATTGAGTTAAAATGTGTTTAAATTAGGTTAAAACTGGGTTGAAATTATGTTGATATTGGGTTGAAATTGAATTGTAATTGAATATAAATTGAATTGAAAAATGAGTTGAAAATTGAATGACATTGAGTTTTAATGTGTTGAAATTATGTTGAAAGTGGATTTAAAGTGGGTTGAAATTGGGTTGAAAATGGCATGAAATTGAGTTAAAATGTGTTTAAATTAGGTTGAAACTGGGTTGAAATTATGTTGATATTGGGTTGAAATTGAATATAAATTGAATTGAAATGGCGTCTGCGTTTGCGTTTTCGTTTGCGCTTGCGTTCGCGTTTGCGTTTGCGTTTGCGTTTGCGTTTGCGTTTGCATTTGCGTTTGCGTTTGCGTTTGCGTTTGCGTTTGCGTTTGCGTTTGCGTTTGCGTTTGCGTTTGCGTTTGCGTTTGCGTTTGCGTTTGCGTTTGCGTTTGAGTTTGCGTTTGCGTTTGCGTTTGCGTTTGCGTTTGCGTTTGCGTTTGCGTTTGCGTTTGCGTTTGCGTTTGCGTTTGCGTTTGCGTTTGCGTTTGCGTTTGCGTTTGCGTTTGCGTTTGCGTTTGCGTTTGCGTTTGCGTTTGCGTTTGCGTTTGCGTTTGCGTTTGCGTTTGCGTTTGCGTTTGCGTTTGCGTTTGCGTTTGCGTTTGCGTTTGCGTTTGCGTTTGCGTTTGCGTTTGCGTTTGCATTTGAGTTTGCATCTGCGTCTGCGTCTGTGTCTGCGTCGATAAGTTAAACAGGCTCGTTTTAAGATTTACTAATATCGGTTGAAAAGTGGCATCCAGTAGATCTCATAGGGCTGTCACTGAGTTGAAATTGGCTGAGATTGGGTTGTAATTTAGTTGAAAGTGTGTTTAAAATGTTTTGAATTTGGGTTTAGATTGGGTTGTAACTGAGTTAAAATTGGATTGAAAATGGCATGAAATTGGGTTTTAATGTGTTGAAATTATAACGATTTTCGGCTAAAAAGAGTTGAAACTTTAATGGATTTGGGTTCAAATTGGATTAAAATTTCTTTGAAATAGGGCTGTCCCTGAGTTGAAATTGGCTGAGATTGGGTTGTAATTTAATTGAAAGTGGGTTGAGATTGGGTTGTAACTGGGTTAAAATTGGGTTGAAAATGGCATGACATTGGGTTTTAATGTGTTGAAATTATGTTGAAAGTGGGTTGAAATTGTGTTGAAAATGGCATGAAATTGAGTTAAAATGTGTTTAAATTAGGTTAAAACTGGGTTGAAATTATGTTGATATTGGGTTGAAATTGAATTGTAATTGAATATAAATTAAATTGAAAAATGAGTTGAAAATTGAATGACATTGAGTTTTAATGTGTTGAAATTATGTTGAAAGTGGATTTAAAGTGGGTTGAAATTGGGTTGAAAATGGCATGAAATTGAGTTAAAATGTGTTTAAATTAGGTTGAAACTGGGTTGAAATTATGTTGATATTGGGTTGAAATTGAATATAAATTGAATTGAAATGGCGTCTGCGTTTGCGTTTTCGTTTGCGCTTGCGTTCGCGTTTGCGTTTGCGTTTGCGTTTGCGTTTGCGTTTGCGTTTGCGTTTGCGTTTGCGTTTGCGTTTGCATTTGCATTTGCGTTTGCGTTTGCGTTTGCGTTTGCGTTTGCGTTTGCGTTTGCGTTTGCGTTTGCGTTTGCGTTTGCGTTTGCGTTTGCGTTTGCGTTTGCGTTTGCGTTTGAGTTTGCGTTTGCGTTTGCGTTTGCGTTTGCGTTTGCGTTTGCGTTTGCGTTTGCGTTTGCGTTTGCGTTTGCGTTTGCGTTTGCGTTTGCGTTTGCGTTTGCGTTTGCGTTTGCGTTTGCGTTTGCGTTTGCGTTTGCGTTTGCGTTTGCGTTTGCGTTTGCGTTTGCGTTTGCGTTTGCGTTTGCGTTTCCGTTTGCGTTTGCGTTTGCGTTTGCGTTTGCGTTTGCGTTTGCGCTTGCGTTTGCGTTTGCGTTTGCGTTTGCGTTTGCGTTTGCGTTTGCGTTTGCGTTTGCGTTTGCGTTTGCGTTTGCGTTTGCGTTTGCGTTTGCGTTTGCGTTTGCGTTTGCGTTTGCGTCTGTGTCTGCGTCGATAAGTTAAACAGGCTCGTTTTAAGATTTACTAATATCGGTTGAAAAGTGGCATCCAGTAGATCTCATAGGGCTGTCACTGAGTTGAAATTGGCTGAGATTGGGTTGTAATTTAATTGAAAGTGTGTTTAAAATGTTTTGAATTTGGGTTTAGATTGGGTTGTAACTGGGTTAAAATTGGATTGAAAATGGCATGAAATTGGGTTTTAATGTGTTGAAATTATAACGATTTTCGGCTAAAAAGAGTTGAAACTTTAATGGATTTGGGTTCAAATTGGGTTAAAATTTCTTTGAAATAGGGCTGTCCCTGAGTTGAAATTGGCTGAGATTGGGTTGTAATTTAATTGAAAGTGGGTTGAGATTGGGTTGTAACTGGGTTAAAATTGGGTTGAAAATGGCATGACATTGGGTATTAATGTGTTGAAATTATGTTGAAAGTGGGTTGAAATTGTGTTGAAAATGGCATGAAATTGAGTTAAAATGTGTTTAAATTAGGTTAAAACTGGGTTGAAATTATGTTGATATTGGGTTGAAATTGAATTGTAATTGAATATAAATTAAATTGAAAAATGAGTTGAAAATTGAATGACATTGAGTTTTAATGTGTTGAAATTATGTTGAAAGTGGATTTAAAGTGGGTTGAAATTGGGTTGAAAATGGCATGAAATTGAGTTAAAATGTGTTTAAATTAGGTTGAAACTGGGTTGAAATTATGTTGATATTGGGTTGAAATTGAATATAAATTGAATTGAAATGGCGTCTGCGTTTGCGTTTTCGTTTGCGCTTGCGTTCGCGTTTGCGTTTGCGTTTGCGTTTGCGTTTGCGTTTGCGTTTGCGTTTGCGTTTGCGTTTGCGTTTGCGTTTGCGTTTGCGTTTGCGTTTGCGTTTGCGTTTGCGTTTGCATTTGCGTTTGCGTTTGCGTTTGCGTTTGCGTTTGCGTTTGCGTTTGCGTTTGCGTTTGCGTTTGCGTTTGCGTTTGCGTTTGCGTTTGCGTTTGCGTTTGCGTTTGCGTTTGCGTTTGCGTTTGCGTTTGCGTTTGCGTTTGAGTTTGCGTTTGCGTTTGCGTTTGCGTTTGCGTTTGCGTTTGCGTTTGCGTTTGCGTTTGAGTTTGCATCTGCGTCTGCATCTGTGTCTGCGTCTGCGTCGATAAGTTAAACAGGCTCGTTTTAAGATTTACTAATATCGGTTGAAAAGTGGCATCCAGTAGATCTCATAGGGCTGTCACTGAGTTGAAATTGGCTGAGATTGGGTTGTAATTTAATTGAAAGTGTGTTTAAAATGTTTTGAATTTGGGTTTAGATTGGGTTGTAACTGGGTTAAAATTGGATTGAAAATGGCATGACATTGGGTTTTAATGTGTTGAAATTATAACGATTTTCGGCTAAAAAGAGTTGAAACTTTAATGGATTTGGGTTCAAATTGGGTTAAAATTTCTTTGAAATAGGGCTGTCCCTGAGTTGAAATTGGCTGAGATTGGGTTGTAATTTAATTGAAAGTGGGTTGAGATTGGGTTGTAACTGGGTTAAAATTGGGTTGAAAATGGCATGACATTGGGTTTTAATGTGTTGAAATTATGTTGAAAGTGGGTTGAAATTGTGTTGAAAATGGCATGGAATTGAGTTAAAATGTGTTTAAATTAGGTTAAAACTGGGTTGAAATTATGTTGATATTGGGTTGAAATTGAATTGAAATTGAATATAAATTGAATTGAAAAATGAGTTGAAAATTGAATGACATTGAGTTGTCTTGAAATTATGTTGAAAGTGGATTTAAAGTGGGTTGAAATTGGGTTGAAAATGGCATGAAATTGAGTTAAAATGTGTTTAAATTAGGTTGAAACTGGGTTGAAATTATGTTGATATTGGGTTGAAATTGAATATAAATTGAATCGAAATGGCGTCTGCGTCTGCGTTTGCGTTTGCGTTTGCGTTTGGAATTGAAATTGAAATTGCGTCTGCGTTTGCGTTTGCGTTTGGAATTGAAATTGAAATTGCGTCTGCGTTTGCGTTTGCGTTTGCTTTTGCGTTTGCGTTTGCGTTTGCGTTTGCGTTTGCGTTTGCGTTTGCGTTTGCGTTTGCGTTTGCGTTTGCGTTTGCGTTTGCGTTTGCGTTTGCGTTTGCGTTTGCGTTTGCGTTTGTGTTTGTGTTTGTGTTTGCGTTTGCGTTTGCGTTTGCGTTTGCGTTTGCGTTTGCGTTTGCGTTTGCGTTTGCGTTTGCGTTTGCGTTTGCGTTTGCGTTTGCGTTTGCGTTTGCGTTTGCGTTTGCGTTTGCGTTTGCGTTTGAGTTTGCATCTGCGTCTGCGTCTGTGTCTGCGTCTGCGTCGATAAGTTAAACAGGCTCGTTTAAAGATTTACTAATATCGGTTGAAAAGTGGCATCCAGTAGATCTCATAGGGCTGTCACAGAGTTGAAATTGGCTGAGATTGGGTTGTAATTTAATTGAAAGTGTGTTTAAAATGTTTTGAATTTGGGTTTAGATTGGGTTGTAACTGGGTTAAAATTGGATTGAAAATGGCATGAAATTGGGTTTTAATGTGTTGAAATTATAACGATTTTCGGCTAAAAAGTGTTGAAACTTTAATGGATTTGGGTTCAAATTGGGTTAAAATTTCTTTGAAATAGGGCTGTCTCTGAGTTGAAATTGGCTGAGATTGGGTTGTAATTTAATTGAAAGTGGGTTGAGATTGGGTTGTAACTGGGTTAAAATTGGGTTGAAAATGGCATGACATTGGGTTTTAATGTGTTGAAATTATGTTGAAAGTGGGTTTAAAGTGGGTTGAAATTGTGTTGAAAATGGCACGAAATTGAGTTAAAATGTGTTTAAATTAGGTTAAAACTGGGTTAAAATTATGTTGATATTGGGTTGAAATTGAATTGAAATTGAATATAAATTGAATTGAAAAATGAGTTGAAAATTGAATGACATTGAGTTTTAATGTGTTGAAATTATGTTGAAAATGGGTAGAAATTGGGTTGAAAATGGCATGAAATTGAGTTAAAATGTGTTTAAATTAGGTTGAAACTGGGTTGAAATTATGTTGATATTGGGTTGAAATTGAATATAAATTGAATTGAAATGGCGTCTGCGTTTGCGTTTGCATTTGCGTTTGCGTTTGCGTTTGCGTTTGCGTTTGCGTTTGCGTTTGCGTTTGCGTTTGCGTTTGCGTTTGCGTTTGCGTTTGCGTTTGCGTTTGCGTTTGCTTTTGCGTTTGCGTTTGCGTTTGCGTTTGCGTTTGAGTTTGCATCTGCGTTTGTGTTTGCGTTTGCGTTTGCGTTTGCGTTTGCGTTTGTGTTTGCGCTTGCGTTTGCGTTTGCGTTTGCGTTTGTGTTTGCGTTTGCGTTTGCGTTTGCGTTTGCGTTTGCGTTTGCGTTCGCTTTTGCGTTTGCGTCAGCGTCAGCGTCTGCGTCTGCGTCTGCGTTTGCGTTTGCGTTTGCGTTTGCGTTTGCGTTTGCGTTTGCGTTTGCGTTTGCGTTTGCGTTTGCGTTTGCGTTTGCGTTTGCGTTTGCGTTTGCGTTTGCGTTTGCGTTTGCGTTTGCGTTTGCGTTTGCGTTTGCGTTTGCGTTTGCGTTTGCGTTTGCGTTTGCGTTTGCGTTTGCGTTTGCGTTTGCGTTTGCGTTTGCGTTTGCGTTTGCGTTTGCGTTTGCGTTTGCGTTTGCGTTTGCGTTTGCGTTTGCGTTTGCGTTTGCGTTTGCGTTTGCGTTTGCGTTTGCGTTTGCGTTTGCTTTTGCGTTTGCGTTTGCGTTTGCGTTTGAGTTTGCATCTGCGTCTGCGTCTGTGTCTGCGTCTGCGTTTAAGTTAAACAGGCTCGTTTTAAGATTTACTAATATCGGTTGAAAAGTGGCATCCAGTAGATTTCATAGGGCTGTCACTGAGTTGAAATTGGCTGAGATTGGGTTGTAATTTAATTGAAAGTGTGTTTAAAATGTTTTGAATTTGGGTTTAGATTGGGTTGTAACTGGGTTAAAATTGGATTGAAAATGGCATGAAATTGGGTTTTAATGTGTTGAAATTATAACGATTTTCGGCTAAAAAGAGTTGAAACTTTAATGGATTTGGGTTCAAATTGGGTTAAAATTTCTTTGAAATAGGGCTGTCCCTGAGTTGAAATTGGCTGAGATTGGGTTGTAATTTAATTGAAAGTGGGTTGAGATTGGGTTGTAACTGGGTTAAAATTGGGTTGAAAATGGCATGAAATTGAGTTAAAATGTGTTTAAATTAGGTTAAAACTGGGTTGAAATTATGTTGATATTGGGTTGAAATTGAATTGAAATTGAATATAAATTGAATTGAAAAATGAGTTGAAAATTGAATGACATTGAGTTGTGTTGAAATTATGTTGAAAGTGGATTTAAAGTGGGTTGAAATTGGGTTGAAAATGGCATGAAATTGAGTTAAAATGTGTTTAAATTAGGTTGAAACTGGGTTGAAATTATGTTGATATTGGGTTGAAATTGAATATAAATTGAATTGAAATGGCGTCTGCGTTTGCGTTTGCGTTTGCGTTTGTGTTTGTGTTTGCGTTTGCGTTTGCGTTTGCGTTTGCGTTTGCGTTTGCGTTTGCGTTTGCGTTTGCGTTTGCGTTTGCGTTTGCGTTTGCGTTTGCGTTTGCGTTTGCGTTTGCGTTTGCGTTTGCGTTTGCGTTTGCGTTTGCGTTTGCGTTTGCGTTTGCGTTTGCGTTTGCGTTTGCGTTTGCGTTTGCGTTTGCGTTTGCGTTTGCGTTTGCGTTTGCGTTTGCGTTTGCGTTTGCGTTTGCGTTTGCGTTTGCGTTTGCGTTTGCTTTTGCGTTTGCGTTTGCGTTTGCGTTTGCGTTTGAGTTTGCATCTGCGTCTGCGTCTGTGTCTGCGTCTGCGTTTAAGTTAAACAGGCTCGTTTTAAGATTTACTAATATCGGTTGAAAAGTGGCATCCAGTAGATCTCATAGGGCTGTCACTGAGTTGAAATTGGCTGAGATTGGGTTGTAATTTAATTGAAAGTGTGTTTAAAATGTTTTGAATTTGGGTTTAGATTGGGTTGTAACTGGGTTAAAATTGGATTGAAAATGGCATGAAATTGGGTTTTAATGTGTTGAAATTATAACGATTTTCTACGTCTACGTCTACGTCTACGTCTACGTCTACGTCTACGTCTACGTCTACGTCTACGTCTACGTCTACGTCTACGTCTACGTCTACGTCTACGTCTACGTCTACGTCTACGTCTACGTCTACGTCTACGTCTACGTCTACGTCTACGTCTACGTCTACGTCTACGTCTACGTCTACGTCTACGTCTACGTCTACGTCTACGTCTACGTCTACGTCTACGTCTACGTCTACGTCTACGTCTACGTCTACGTCTACGTCTACGTCTACGTCTACGTCTACGTCTACGTCTACGTCTACGTCTACGTCTACGTCTACGTCTACGTCTACGTCTACGTCTACGTCTACGTCTACGTCTACGTCTACGTCTACGTCTACGTCTACGTCTACGTCTACGTCTACGTCTACGTCTACGTCTACGTCTACGTCTACGTCTACGTCTACGTCTACGTCTACGTCTACGTCTACGTCTACGTCTACGTCTACGTCTACGTCTACGTCTACGTCTACGTCTACGTCTACGTCTACGTCTACGTCTACGTCTACGTCTACGTCTACGTCTACGTCTACGTCTACGTCTACGTCTACGTCTACGTCTACGTCTACGTCTACGTCTACGTCTACGTCTACGTCTACGTCTACGTCTACGTCTACGTCTACGTCTACGTCTACGTCTACGTCTACGTCTACGTCTACGTCTACGTCTACGTCTACGTCTACGTCTACGTCTACGTCTACGTCTACGTCTACACGCAAACGCTGACGCTGACGCTGACGCTGATGCTGACGCTGACGCAGACACAGACGCTGACAATTTATATTCAATTTCAAACCAATATCAACATAATTCCAACCCAGTTTTAACCTAATTTAAACACATTTTAACTCAATTTCATGCCATTTTCAACCCACTTTCAACATAATTTCAACACATTAAAACTCAATGTCATGCCATTTTCAACGCAAACGCAAACGCAAACGCAAACGCAAACGCAAACGCAAACGCGAACGCGAACGCAAACGCAAACGCAAACGCAGACGCAGACGCAGACGCTGACGCTGACGCTGACGCTGACGCTGACGCTGACGCTGACGCTGACGCTGACGCTGACGCTGACGCTGACGCTGACGCTGACGCTGACGCTGACGCAAACGCAAACGCAAAAGCGAACGCAAACGCAAACGCAGACGCAGACGCTGACGATGACGCTGACGCTGACGCTGACGCTGACGCTGACGCTGACGCTGACGCTGACGCTGACGCTGACGCTGACGCTGACGCTGACGCTGACGCTGACGCTGACGCTGACGCTGACGCTGACGCTCACGCTGACGCTGACGCTGACGCTGACGCTGACGCTGACGCAAACGCAAACGCAAACGCAAACGCAAACGCGAACGCAAACGCAAACGCAGACGCTGACGCTGACACTGACGCTAACGCTGACGCTGACGCTGACGCTGACGCTGACGCTGACGCTGACGCTGACGCTGACGCTGACGCTGACGCTGACGCTGACGCTGACGCTGACGCTGACGCTGACGCTGACGCTGACGCTGACGCTGACGCTGACGCTGACGCTGACGCTGACGCTGACGCAGACGCAGACACAGACGCTGACGCTGACGCTGACGCTGACGCTGACGCTGACGCTGACGCTGACGCTGACGCTGACGCAGACGCTGACGCTGACGCTGACGCTGACGCTGACGCTGACGCTGACGCTGACGCTGACGCTGACGCTGACGCTGACGCTGACGCTGACGCTGACGCTGACGCTGACGCTGACGCTGACGCTGACGCTGACGCTGACGCTGACGCTGACGCTGACGCTGACGCTGACGCTAACGCTGACGCTGACGCTGACGCTGACGCTGACGCTGACGCTGACGCTGACGCTGACGCTGACGCTGACGCTGACGCTGACGCTGACGCTGACGCAGACGCAGACACAGACGCCATTTTAATTCAATTCCAAGTCAATTTATATTCAATTTCAAACCAATATCAACATAATTCCAACCCAGTTTTAACCCAATTTAAACACATTTTAACTCAATTTCATGCCATTTTCAACCCAATTTCAACCCACTTTCAACATAATTTCAACACACATTAAAACTCAATGTCATGCCATTTTCAACCCAATTTTAACCCAGTTACAACCCAATCTCAACCCATTTCAACCGAGGCTACGTCTACGTCTACGTCTACGTCTACGTCTACGTCTACGTCTACGTCTACGTCTACGTCTACGTCTACGTCTACGTCTACGTCTACGTCTACGTCTACGTCTACGTCTACGTCTACGTCTACGTCTACGTCTACGTCTACGTCTACGTCTACGTCTACGTCTACGTCTACGTCTACGTCTACGTCTACGTCTACGTCTACGTCTACGTCTACGTCTACGTCTACGTCTACGTCTACGTCTACGTCTACGTCTACGTCTACGTCTACGTCTACGTCTACGTCTACGTCTACGTCTACGTCTACGTCTACGTCTACGTCTACGTCTACGTCTACGTCTACGTCTACGTCTACGTCTACGTCTACGTCTACGTCTACGTCTACGTCTACGTCTACGTCTACGTCTACGTCTACGTCTACGTCTACGTCTACGTCTACGTCTACGTCTACGTCTACGTCTACGTCTACGTCTACGTCTACGTCTACGTCTACGTCTACGTCTACGTCTACGTCTACGTCTACGTCTACGTCTACGTCTACGTCTACGTCTACGTCTACGTCTACGTCTACGTCTACGTCTACGTCTACGTCTACGTCTACGTCTACGTCTACGTCTACGTCTACGTCTACGTCTACGTCTACGTCTACGTCTACGTCTACGTCTACGTCTACGTCTACGTCTACGTCTACGTCTACGTCTACGTCTACGTCTACGTCTACGTCTACGTCTACGTCTACGTCTACGTCTACGTCTACGTCTACGTCTACGTCTACGTCTACGTCTACGTCTACGTCTACGTCTACGTCTACGTCTACGTCTACGTCTACGTCTACGTCTACGTCTACGTCTACGTCTACGTCTACGTCTACGTCTACGTCTACGTCTACGTCTACGTCTACGTCTACGTCTACGTCTACGTCTACGTCTACGTCTACGTCTACGTCTACGTCTACGTCTACGTCTACGTCTACGTCTACGTCTACGTCTACGTCTACGTCTACGTCTACGTCTACGTCTACGTCTACGTCTACGTCTACGTCTACGTCTACGTCTACGTCTACGTCTACGTCTACGTCTACGTCTACGTCTACGTCTACGTCTACGTCTACGTCTACGTCTACGTCTACGTCTACGTCTACGTCTACGTCTACGTCTACGTCTACGTCTACGTCTACGTCTACGTCTACGTCTACGTCTACGTCTACGTCTACGTCTACGTCTACGTCTACGTCTACGTCTACGTCTACGTCTACGTCTACGTCTACGTCTACGTCTACGTCTACGTCTACGTCTACGTCTACGTCTACGTCTACGTCTACGTCTACGTCTACGTCTACGTCTACGTCTACGTCTACGTCTACGTCTACGTCTACGTCTACGTCTACGTCTACGTCTACGTCTACGTCTACGTCTACGTCTACGTCTACGTCTACGTCTACGTCTACGTCTACGTCTACGTCTACGTCTACGTCTACGTCTACGTCTACGTCTACGTCTACGTCTACGTCTACGTCTACGTCTACGTCTACGTCTACGTCTACGTCTACGTCTACGTCTACGTCTACGTCTACGTCTACGTCTACGTCTACGTCTACGTCTACGTCTACGTCTACGTCTACGTCTACGTCTACGTCTACGTCTACGTCTACGTCTACGTCTACGTCTACATGCAAACGCTGACGCTGACGCTGACGCTGATGCTGACGCTGACGCAGACACAGACGCTGACAATTTATATTCAATTTCAAACCAATATCAACATAATTCCAACCCAGTTTTAACCTAATTTAAACACATTTTAACTCAATTTCATGCCATTTTCAACCCACTTTCAACATAATTTCAACACATTAAAACTCAATGTCATGCCATTTTCAACGCATACGCAAACGCAAACGCAAACGCAAACGCAAACGCAAACGCAAACGCAAACGCAAACGCGAACGCAAACGCAAACGCAAACGCAAACGCAGACGCTGACGCTGACGCTGACGCTGACGCTGACGCTGACGCTGACGCAAACGCAAACGCAAAAGCGAACGCAAACGCAAACGCAAACGCAAACGCAAACGCAGACGCAGACGCTGACGCTGACGCTGACGCTGACGCTGACGCTGACGCTGACGCAAACGCAAACGCAAACGCGAACGCTGACGCTGACGCTGACGCTGACGCTGACGCTGACGCAAACGCAAACGCAAACGCAAACGCAAACGCAAACGCAAACGCAAACGCAAACGCGAACGCAAACGCAAACGCAAACGCAAACGCAGACGCAGACGCAGACGCTGACGCTGACGCTGACGCTGACGCTGACGCTGACGCTGACGCTGACGCTGACGCTGACGCTGACGCTGACGCTGACGCTGACGCTGACGCTGACGCTGACGCTGACGCTGACGCTGACGCTGACGCTGACGCTGACGCTGACGCTGACGCTGACGCTGACGCTGACGCTGACGCAAACGCAAAAGCGAACGCAAACGCAAACGCTGACGCTGACGCTGACGCTGACGCTGACGCTGACGCTGACGCTGACGCTGACGCTGACGCTGACGCTGACGCTGACGCTGACGCTGACGCTGACGCTGACGCTGACGCAAACGCAAACGCAAACGCAAACGCGAACGCAAACGCAAACGCAAACGCAGACGCTGACGCTGACACTGACGCTAACGCTGACGCTGACGCTGACGCTGACGCTGACGCTGACGCTGACGCTGACGCTGACGCTGACGCTGACGCTGACGCTGACGCTGACGCTGACGCTGACGCTGACGCTGACGCTGACGCTGACGCTGACGCTGACGCTGACGCTGACGCTGACGCTGACGCTGACGCTGACGCTGACGCTGACGCTGACGCTGACGCTGACGCTGACGCTGACGCTGACGCTGACGCTGACGCTGACGCTGACGCTGACGCTGACGCTGACGCTGACGCTGACGCTGACGCTGACGCTGACGCTGACGCTGACGCAGACGCAGACGCAGACGCAGACGCAGACGCAGACACAGACGCAGACGCAGACGCTGACGCTGACGCTGACGCTGACGCTGACACTGACGCTAACGCTGACGCTGACGCTGACGCTGACGCTGACGCTGACGCTGACGCTGACGCTGACGCTGACGCTGACGCTGACGCTGACGCTGACGCTGACGCTGACGCTGACGCTGACGCTGACGCTGACGCAGACGCAGACGCAGACGCAGACACAGACGCTGACGCTGACGCTGACGCTGACGCTGACGCTGACGCTGACGCTGACGCTGACGCTGACGCTGACGCTGACGCTGACGCTGACGCTGACGCTGACGCTGACGCTGACGCTGACGCTGACGCTGACGCTGACGCTGACGCTGACGCTGACGCTGACGCTGACGCTGACGCTGACGCTGACGCTGACGCTGACGCTGACGCTGACGCTGACGCAGACGCTGACGCTGACGCTGACGCTGACGCTGACGCTGACGCTGACGCTGACGCTGACGCTGACGCTGACGCTGACGCTGACGCTGACGCTGACGCTGACGCAGATGCTGACGCTGACGCTGACGCAGACACAGACGCCATTTTAATTCAATTCCAAGTCAATTTATATTCAATTTCAAACCAATATCAACATAATTCCAACCCAGTTTTAACCCAATTTAAACACATTTTAACTCAATTTCATGCCATTTTCAACCCAATTTCAACCCACTTTCAACATAATTTCAACACATTAAAACTCAATGTCATGCCATTTTCAACCCAATGTTAACCCAGTTACAACCCAATCTCAACCCATTTCAACCGATGCTACGTCTACGTCTACGTCTACGTCTACGTCTACGTCTACGTCTACGTCTACGTCTACGTCTACGTCTACGTCTACGTCTACGTCTACGTCTACGTCTACGTCTACGTCTACGTCTACGTCTACGTCTACGTCTACGTCTACGTCTACGTCTACGTCTACGTCTACGTCTACGTCTACGTCTACGTCTACGTCTACGTCTACGTCTACGTCTACGTCTACGTCTACGTCTACGTCTACGTCTACGTCTACGTCTACGTCTACGTCTACGTCTACGTCTACGTCTACGTCTACGTCTACGTCTACGTCTACGTCTACGTCTACGTCTACGTCTACGTCTACGTCTACGTCTACGTCTACGTCTACGTCTACGTCTACGTCTACGTCTACGTCTACGTCTACGTCTACGTCTACGTCTACGTCTACGTCTACGTCTACGTCTACGTCTACGTCTACGTCTACGTCTACGTCTACGCCTACGTCTACGCCTACGTCTACGTCTACGTCTACGTCTACGTCTACGTCTACGTCTACGTCTACGTCTACGTCTACGTCTACGTCTACGTCTACGTCTACGTCTACGTCTACGTCTACGTCTACGTCTACGTCTACGTCTACGTCTACGTCTACGTCTACGTCTACGTCTACGTCTACGTCTACGTCTACGTCTACGTCTACGTCTACGTCTACGTCTACGTCTACGTCTACGTCTACGTCTACGTCTACGTCTACGTCTACGTCTACGTCTACGTCTACGTCTACGTCTACGTCTACGTCTACGTCTACGTCTACGTCTACGTCTACGTCTACGTCTACGTCTACGTCTACGTCTACGTCTACGTCTACGTCTACGTCTACGTCTACGTCTACGTCTACGTCTACGTCTACGTCTACGTCTACGTCTACGTCTACGTCTACGTCTACGTCTACACGAAAACGCTGACGCTGACGCTGACGCTGATGCTGACGCTGACGCAGACACAGACGCTGACAATTTATATTCAATTTCAAACCAATATCAACATAATTCCAACCCAGTTTTAACCTAATTTAAACACATTTTAACTCAATTTCATGCCATTTTCAACCCACTTTCAACATAATTTCAACACATTAAAACTCAATGTCATGCCATTTTCAACGCATACGCAAACGCAAACGCAAACGCAAACGCAAACGCAAACGCAAACGCAAACGCAAACGCAAACGCAAACGCAAACGCAAACGCAAACGCAAACGCAAACGCAAACGCAAACGCGAACGCAAACGCAAACGCAAACGCAAACGCAAACGCAGACGCTGACGCTGACGCTGACGCTGACGCTGACGCTGACGCTGACGCTGACGCTGACGCTGACGCTGACGCTGACGCTGACGCTGACGCTGACGCTGACGCTGACGCTGACGCTGACGCTGACGCTGACGCTGACGCTGACGCTGACGCTGACGCAAACGCAAACGCAAAAGCGAACGCAAACGCAAACGCAAACGCAAACGCAGACGCAGACGCTGACGCTGACGCTGACGCTGACGCTGACGCTGACGCTGACGCTGACGCTGACGCTGACGCTGACGCAAACGCAAACGCAAACGCAAACGCAAACGCGAACGCAAACGCAAACGCAAACGCAGACGCAGACGCAGACGCTGACGCTGACACTGACGCTAACGCTGACGCTGACGCTGACGCTGACGCTGACGCTGACGCTGACGCTGACGCAAACGCAAACGCAAACGCAAACGCAAACGCAAACGCAAACGCAAACGCAAACGCAAACGCGAACGCAAACGCAAACGCAAACGCAGACGCAGACGCAGACGCTGACGCTGACGCTGACGCTGACGCTGACGCTGACGCTGACGCTGACGCTGACGCTGACGCTGACGCTGACGCTGACGCTGACGCTGATGCTGACGCTGACGCTGACGCTGACGCTGACGCTGACGCTGACGCTGACGCTGACGCTGACGCTGACGCTGACGCTGGCGCTGACGCTGACGCTGACGCTGACGCTGACGCTGACGCTGACGCTGACGCTGACGCAAACGCAAAAGCGAACGCAAACGCAGACGCAGACGCAGACGCAGACGCAGACGCTGACGCTGACGCTGACGCTGACGCTGACGCTGACGCTGACGCTGACGCTGACGCTGACGCTGACGCAAACGCAAACGCAAACGCAAACGCGAACGCAAACGCAAACGCAAACGCAGACGCTGACGCTGACACTGACGCTAACGCTGACGCTGACGCTGAGGCTGACGCTGACGCTGACGCTGACGCTGACGCTGACGCTGACGCTGACGCTGACGCTGACGCTGACGCTGACGCTGACGCTGACGCTGACGCTGACGCTGACGCTGACGCTGACGCTGACGCTGACGCTGACGCTGACGCTGACGCTGACGCTGACGCTGACGCTGACGCTGACGCTGACGCTGACGCTGACGCTGACGCTGACGCTGACGCTGACGCTGACGCTGACGCTGACGCTGACGCTGACGCTGACGCTGACGCTGACGCTGACGCTGACGCTGACGCAGACGCAGACGCAGACACAGACGCTGACGCTGACGCTGACGCTGACGCTGACGCTGACGCTGACGCTGACGCTGACGCTGACGCTGACGCTGACGCTGACGCTGACGCTGACGCTGACGCTGACGCTGACGCTGACGCAGACGCTGACGCTGACGCTGACGCTGACGCTGACGCTGACGCTGACGCTGACGCTGACGCTGACGCTGACGCTGACGCTGACGCTGACGCTGACGCTGACGCTGACGCTGACGCTGACGCTGACGCTGACGCTGACGCTGACGCTGACGCTGACGCTGACGCTGACGCTGACGCTGACGCTGACGCTGACGCTGACGCTGACGCTGACGCTGACGCTAACGCTGACGCTGACGCTGACGCAGATGCTGACGCTGACGCTGACGCTGACGCTGACGCTGACGCTGACGCTGACGCAGACACAGACGCCATTTTAATTCAATTCCAAGTCAATTTATATTCAATTTCAAACCAATATCAACATAATTCCAACCCAGTTTTAACCCAATTTAAACACATTTTAACTCAATTTCATGCCATTTTCAACCCAATTTCAACCCACTTTCAACATAATTTCAACACATTAAAACTCAATGTCATGCCATTTTCAACCCAATTTTAACCCAGTTACAACCCAATCTCAACCCATTTCAACCGACGCTACGTCTACGTCTACGTCTACGTCTACGTCTACGTCTACGTCTACGTCTACGTCTACGTCTACGTCTACGTCTACGTCTACGTCTACGTCTACGTCTACGTCTACGTCTACGTCTACGTCTACGTCTACGTCTACGTCTACGTCTACGTCTACGTCTACGTCTACGTCTACGTCTACGTCTACGTCTACGTCTACGTCTACGTCTACGTCTACGTCTACGTCTACGTCTACGTCTACGTCTACGTCTACGTCTACGTCTACGTCTACGTCTACGTCTACGTCTACGTCTACGTCTACGTCTACGTCTACGTCTACGTCTACGTCTACGTCTACGTCTACGTCTACGTCTACGTCTACGTCTACGTCTACGTCTACGTCTACGTCTACGTCTACGTCTACGTCTACGTCTACGTCTACGTCTACGTCTACGTCTACGTCTACGTCTACGTCTACGTCTACGTCTACGTCTACGTCTACGTCTACGTCTACGTCTACGTCTACGTCTACGTCTACGTCTACGTCTACGTCTACGTCTACGTCTACGTCTACGTCTACGTCTACGTCTACGTCTACGTCTACGTCTACGTCTACGTCTACGTCTACGTCTACGTCTACGTCTACGTCTACGTCTACGTCTACGTCTACGTCTACGTCTACGTCTACGTCTACGTCTACGTCTACGTCTACGTCTACGTCTACGTCTACGTCTACGTCTACGTCTACGTCTACGTCTACGTCTACGTCTACGTCTACGTCTACGTCTAACGCAAACGCTGACGCTGACGCTGACGCTGACGCTGACGCTGACGCTGACGCTGACGCTGACGCTGACGCTGACGCTGACGCTGACGCTGACGCTGACGCTGACGCTGACGCTGACGCTGACGCTGACGCTGACGCTGGCGCTGGCGCTGACGCAAACGCTGACGCTGACGCTGACGCTGACGCTGACGCTGACGCTAACGCTGACGCTGACGCTGACGCTGACGCTGACGCTGACGCTGACGCTGACGCTGACGCTGACGCTGACGCTGACGCTGACGCTGACGCTGACGCTGACGCTGACGCTGACGCTGACGCTGACGCTGACGCTGACGCTGACGCTGACGCTGACGCTGACGCTGACGCAGATGCAGACGCAGACACAGACGCTGACGCTGACGCAAACGCAAACGCAAACGCAAACGCGAACGCAGACGCTGACGCTGACGCTGACGCTGACACTGACGCTGACGCTGACGCTGACGCTGACGCTGACGCTGACGCTGACGCTGACGCTGACGCTGACGCTGACGCTGACGCTGACGCTGACGCTGACGCTGACGCTGACGCTGACGCTGACGCTGACGCTGACGCTGACGCTGACGCTGACGCTGACGCTGACGCTGACGCTGACGCTGACGCTGACGCTGACGCTGACGCTGACGCTGACGCTGACGCTGACGCTGACGCTGACGCTGACGCAGACACAGACGCAGACGCTGACACAGACGCCATTTTAATTCAATTCCAAGTCAATTTATATTCAATTTATATTCAATTTCAAACCAATATCAACATAATTCCAACCCAGTTTTAACCCAATTTAAACACATTTTAACTCAATTTCATGCCATTTTCAACCCAATTTCAACCCACTTTCAACATAATTTCAACACATTAAAACTCACTGTCATGCCATTTTCAACCCAATTTTAACCCAGTTACAACCCAATCTCAACCCATTTCAACCGACGCTACGTCTACGTCTACGTTTACGTCTACGTCTACGTCTACGTCTACGTCTACGTCTACGTCTACGTCTACGTCTACGTCTACGTCTACGTCTACGTCTACGTCTACGTCTACGTCTACGTCTACGTCTACGTCTACGTCTACGTCTACGTCTACGTCTACGTCTACGTCTACGTCTACGTCTACGTCTACGTCTACGTCTACGTCTACGTCTACGTCTACGTCTACGTCTACGTCTACGTCTACGTCTACGTCTACGTCTACGTCTACGTCTACGTCTACGTCTACGTCTACGTCTACGTCTACGTCTACGTCTACGTCTACGTCTACGTCTACGTCTACGTCTACGTCTACGTCTACGTCTACGTCTACGTCTACGTCTACGTCTACGTCTACGTCTACGTCTACGTCTACGTCTACGTCTACGTCTACGTCTACGTCTACGTCTACGTCTACGTCTACGTCTACGTCTACGTCTACGTCTACGTCTACGTCTACGTCTACGTCTACGTCTACGTCTACGTCTACGTCTACGTCTACGTCTACGTCTACGTCTACGTCTACGTCTACGTCTACGTCTACGTCTACGTCTACGTCTACGTCTACGTCTACGTCTACGTCTACGTCTACGTCTACGTCTACGTCTACGTCTACGTCTACGTCTACGTCTACGTCTACGTCTACGTCTACGTCTACGTCTACGTCTACGTCTACGTCTACGTCTACGTCTACGTCTACGTCTACGTCTACGTCTACGTCTACGTCTACGTCTACGTCTACGTCTACGTCTACGTCTACGTCTACGTCTACGTCTACGTCTACGTCTACGTCTACGTCTACGTCTACGTCTACGTCTACGTCTACGTCTACGTCTACGTCTACGTCTACGTCTACGTCTACGTCTACGTCTACGTCTACGTCTACGTCTACGTCTACGTCTACGTCTACGTCTACGTCTACGTCTACGTCTACGTCTACGTCTACGTCTACGTCTACGTCTACGTCTACGTCTACGTCTACGTCTACGTCTACGTCTACGTCTACGTCTACGTCTACGTCTACGTCTACGTCTACGTCTACGTCTACGTCTACGTCTACGTCTACGTCTACGTCTACGTCTACGTCTACGTCTACGTCTACGTCTACGTCTACGTCTACGTCTACGTCTACGTCTACGTCTACGTCTACGTCTACGTCTACGTCTACGTCTACGTCTACGTCTACGTCTACGTCTACGTCTACGTCTACGTCTACGTCTACGTCTACACGCAAACGCTGACGCTGACGCTGACGCTGATGCTGACGCTGACGCAGACACAGACGCTGACAATTTATATTCAATTTCAAACCAATATCAACATAATTCCAACCCAGTTTTAACCTAATTTAAACACATTTTAACTCAATTTCATGCCATTTTCAACCCACTTTCAACATAATTTCAACACATTAAAACTCAATGTCATGCCATTTTCAACGCAAACGCAAACGCAAACGCAAACGCAAACGCGAACGCGAACGCAAACGCAGACGCAGACGCAGACGCAGACGCAGACGCTGACGCTGACGCTGACGCTGACGCTGACGCTGACGCTGACGCTGACGCTGACGCTGACGCTGACGCTGACGCTGACGCTGACGCTGACGCTGACGCTGACGCTGACGCTGACGCTGACGCTGACGCTGACGCTGACGCTGACGCTGACGCTGACGCTGACGCTGACGCTGACGCAAACGCAAACGCAAAAGCTAACGCAAACGCAAACGCAAACGCAAACGCAAACGCTGACGCTGACGCTGACGCAAACGCGAACGCAAACGCAAACGCAAACGCAAACGCAAACGCAGACGCTGACGCTGACACTGACGCTGACACTGACGCTAACGCTGACGCTGACGCTGACGCTGACGCTGACGCTGACGCTGACGCTGACGCTGACGCTGACGCTGACGCTGACGCTGACGCTGACGCTGACGCTGACGCTGACGCTGACGCTGACGCTGACGCTGACGCTGACGCTGACGCTGACGCTGACGCTGACGCTGACGCTGACGCTGACGCTGACGCTGACGCTGACGCTGACGCTGACGCTGACGCTGACGCTGACGCAGACGCTGACGCAGACGCAGACGCAGACGCTGACGCTGACGCTGACGCTGACGCTGACGCTGACGCTGACGCTGACGCTGACGCTGACGCTGACGCTGACGCTGACGCTGACGCTGACGCTAACGCTGACGCTGACGCTGACGCTGACGCTGACGCTGACGCTGACGCTGACGCTGACGCTGACGCTGACGCTGACGCTGACGCTGACGCAGACGCAGACACAGACACAGACGCCATTTTAATTCAATTCCAAGTCAATTTATATTCAATTTCAAACCAATATCAACATAATTCCAACCCAGTTTTAACCCAATTTAAACACATTTTAACTCAATTTCATGCCATTTTCAACCCAATTTCAACCCACTTTCAACATAATTTCAACACATTAAAACTCAATGTCATGCCATTTTCAACCCAATTTTAACCCAGTTACAACCCAATCTCAACCCATTTCAACCGACGCTACGTCTACGTCTACGTCTACGTCTACGTCTACGTCTACGTCTACGTCTACGTCTACGTCTACGTCTACGTCTACGTCTACGTCTACGTCTACGTCTACGTCTACGTCTACGTCTACGTCTACGTCTACGTCTACGTCTACGTCTACGTCTACGTCTACGTCTACGTCTACGTCTACGTCTACGTCTACGTCTACGTCTACGTCTACGTCTACGTCTACGTCTACGTCTACGTCTACGTCTACGTCTACGTCTACGTCTACGTCTACGTCTACGTCTACGTCTACGTCTACGTCTACGTCTACGTCTACGTCTACGTCTACGTCTACGTCTACGTCTACGTCTACGTCTACGTCTACGTCTACGTCTACGTCTACGTCTACGTCTACGTCTACGTCTACGTCTACGTCTACGTCTACGTCTACGTCTACGTCTACGTCTACGTCTACGTCTACGTCTACGTCTACGTCTACGTCTACGTCTACGTCTACGTCTACGTCTACGTCTACGTCTACGTCTACGTCTACGTCTACGTCTACGTCTACGTCTACGTCTACGTCTACGTCTACGTCTACGTCTACGTCTACGTCTACGTCTACGTCTACGTCTACGTCTACGTCTACGTCTACGTCTACGTCTACGTCTACGTCTACGTCTACGTCTACGTCTACGTCTACGTCTACGTCTACGTCTACGTCTACGTCTACGTCTACGTCTACGTCTACGTCTACGTCTACGTCTACGTCTACGTCTACGTCTACGTCTACGTCTACGTCTACGTCTACGTCTACGTCTACGTCTACGTCTACGTCTACGTCTACGTCTACGTCTACGTCTACGTCTACGTCTACGTCTACGTCTACGTCTACGTCTACGTCTACGTCTACGTCTACGTCTACGTCTACGTCTACGTCTACGTCTACGTCTACGTCTACGTCTACGTCTACGTCTACGTCTACGTCTACGTCTACGTCTACGTCTACGTCTACGTCTACGTCTACGTCTACGTCTACGTCTACGTCTACGTCTACGTCTACGTCTACGTCTACGTCTACGTCTACGTCTACGTCTACGTCTACGTCTACGTCTACGTCTACGTCTACGTCTACGTCTACGTCTACGTCTACGTCTACGTCTACGTCTACGTCTACGTCTACGTCTACGTCTACGTCTACGTCTACGTCTACGTCTACGTCTACGTCTACGTCTACGTCTACGTCTACGTCTACGTCTACGTCTACGTCTACGTCTACGTCTACGTCTACGTCTACGTCTACGTCTACGTCTACGTCTACGTCTACGTCTACGTCTACGTCTACGTCTACGTCTACGTCTACGTCTACGTCTACGTCTACGTCTACGTCTACGTCTACGTCTACGTCTACGTCTACGTCTACGTCTACGTCTACGTCTACGTCTACGTCTACGTCTACGTCTACGTCTACGTCTACGTCTACGTCTACGTCTACGTCTAACGCAAACGCTGACGCTGACGCTGACGCTGACGCTGACGCTGACGCTGACGCTGACGCTGACGCTGACGCTGACGCTGACGCTGACGCTGACGCTGACGCTGACGCTGACGCTGACGCTGACGCTGACGCTGACGCTGACGCTGACGCTGACGCTGACGCTGGCGCTGACGCAAACGCTGACGCTGACGCTGACGCTGACGCTGACGCAGACACAGACGCAGACACAGACGCTGACGCTGACGCTGACGCTGACGCTGACGCTGACGCTGACGCTGACGCTGACGCTGACGCTGACGCTGACGCTGACGCTGACGCTGACGCTGACGCTGACGCTGACGCTGACGCTGACGCTGACGCTGACGCTGACGCTGACGCTGACGCTGACGCTGACGCTAACGCTGACGCTGACGCTGACGCTGACGCTGACGCTGACGCTGACGCTGACGCTGACGCTGACGCTGACGCTGACGCTGACGCTGACGCTGACGCTAACGCTGACGCTGACGCTGACGCAGACGCTGACGCTGACCCTGACGCTGACGCTGACGCTGACGCTGACGCTGACGCTGACGCTGACGCTGACGCTGACGCTGACGCTGACGCAGACGCAGACACAGACGCCATTTTAATTCAATTCCAAGTCAATTTATATTCAATTTCAAACCAATATCAACATAATTCCAACCCAGTTTTAACCCAATTTAAACACATTTTAACTCAATTTCATGCCATTTTCAACCCAATTTCAACCCACTTTCAACATAATTTCAACACATTAAAACTCACTGTCATGCCATTTTCAACCCAATTTTAACCCAGTTACAACCCAATCTCAACCCATTTCAACCGACGCTACGTCTACGTCTACGTCTACGTCTACGTCTACGTCTACGTCTACGTTTACGTCTACGTCTACGTCTACGTCTACGTCTACGTCTACGTCTACGTCTACGTCTACGTCTACGTCTACGTCTACGTCTACGTCTACGTCTACGTCTACGTCTACGTCTACGTCTACGTCTACGTCTACGTCTACGTCTACGTCTACGTCTACGTCTACGTCTACGTCTACGTCTACGTCTACGTCTACGTCTACGTCTACGTCTACGTCTACGTCTACGTCTACGTCTACGTCTACGTCTACGTCTACGTCTACGTCTACGTCTACGTCTACGTCTACGTCTACGTCTACGTCTACGTCTACGTCTACGTCTACGTCTACGTCTACGTCTACGTCTACGTCTACGTCTACGTCTACGTCTACGTCTACGTCTACGTCTACGTCTACGTCTACGTCTACGTCTACGTCTACGTCTACGTCTACGTCTACGTCTACGTCTACGTCTACGTCTACGTCTACGTCTACGTCTACGTCTACGTCTACGTCTACGTCTACGTCTACGTCTACGTCTACGTCTACGTCTACGTCTACGTCTACGTCTACGTCTACGTCTACGTCTACGTCTACGTCTACGTCTACGTCTACGTCTACGTCTACGTCTACGTCTACGTCTACGTCTACGTCTACGTCTACGTCTACGTCTACGTCTACGTCTACGTCTACGTCTACGTCTACGTCTACGTCTACGTCTACGTCTACGTCTACGTCTACGTCTACGTCTACGTCTACGTCTACGTCTACGTCTACGTCTACGTCTACGTCTACGTCTACGTCTACGTCTACGTCTACGTCTACGTCTACGTCTACGTCTACGTCTACGTCTACGTCTACGTCTACGTCTACGTCTACGTCTACGTCTACGTCTACGTCTACGTCTACGTCTACGTCTACGTCTACGTCTACGTCTACGTCTACGTCTACGTCTACGTCTACGTCTACGTCTACGTCTACGTCTACGTCTACGTCTACGTCTACGTCTACGTCTACGTCTACGTCTACGTCTACGTCTACGTCTACGTCTACGTCTACGTCTACGTCTACGTCTACGTCTACGTCTACGTCTACGTCTACGTCTACGTCTACGTCTACGTCTAACGCAAACGCTGACGCTGACGCTGACGCTGACGCTGACGCTGACGCTGACGCTGACGCTGACGCTGGCGCTGACGCAAACGCTGACGCTGACGCTGACGCTGACGCTGACGCTGACGCTGACGCTGACGCTGACGCTGACGCTGACGCTGACGCTGACGCTGACGCTGACGCTGACGCAGACGCAGACACAGACGCAGACACAGACGCTGACGCTGACGCTGACGCTGACGCTGACGCTGACGCTGACGCTGACGCTGACGCTGACGCTGACGCAAACGCAAACGCAAACGCAAACGCAAACGCAAACGCAAACGCAAACGCAAACGCAAACGCGAACGCAAACGCAAACGCAGACGCTGACGCTGACGCTGACGCTGACGCTGACGCTGACGCTGACACTGACGCTGACGCTGACGCTGACGCTGACGCTGACGCTGACGCTGACGCTGACGCTGACGCTGACGCTGACGCTGACGCTGACGCTGACGCTGACGCTGACGCTGACGCTGACGCTGATGCTGACGCTGACGCTGACTCTGACGCTGACGCTGACGCTGACGCTGACGCTGACGCTGACGCTGACGCTGACGCTGACGCTGACGCTGACGCTGACGCTGACGCTGACGCTGACGCTGACGCTGACGCTGACGCTGACGCTGACGCTGACGCTGACGCTGACGCTGACGCTGACGCTGACGCTGACGCTGACGCTGACGCTGACGCTGACGCTGACGCTGACGCTGACGCTGACGCTGACGCAGACACAGACGCAGACGCTGACACAGACGCCATTTTAATTCAATTCCAAGTCAATTTATATTCAATTTATATTCAATTTCAAACCAATATCAACATAATTCCAACCCAGTTTTAACCCAATTTAAACACATTTTAACTCAATTTCATGCCATTTTCAACCCAATTTCAACCCACTTTCAACATAATTTCAACACATTAAAACTCACTGTCATGCCATTTTCAACCCAATTTTAACCCAGTTACAACCCAATCTCAACCCATTTCAACCGACGCTACGTCTACGTCTACGTTTACGTCTACGTCTACGTCTACGTTTACGTCTACGTCTACGTCTACGTCTACGTCTACGTCTACGTCTACGTCTACGTCTACGTCTACGTCTACGTCTACGTCTACGTCTACGTCTACGTCTACGTCTACGTCTACGTCTACGTCTACGTCTACGTCTACGTCTACGTCTACGTCTACGTCTACGTCTACGTCTACGTCTACGTCTACGTCTACGTCTACGTCTACGTCTACGTCTACGTCTACGTCTACGTCTACGTCTACGTCTACGTCTACGTCTACGTCTACGTCTACGTCTACGTCTACGTCTACGTCTACGTCTACGTCTACGTCTACGTCTACGTCTACGTCTACGTCTACGTCTACGTCTACGTCTACGTCTACGTCTACGTCTACGTCTACGTCTACGTCTACGTCTACGTCTACGTCTACGTCTACGTCTACGTCTACGTCTACGTCTACGTCTACGTCTACGTCTACGTCTACGTCTACGTCTACGTCTACGTCTACGTCTACGTCTACGTCTACGTCTACGTCTACGTCTACGTCTACGTCTACGTCTACGTCTACGTCTACGTCTACGTCTACGTCTACGTCTACGTCTACGTCTACGTCTACGTCTACGTCTACGTCTACGTCTACGTCTACGTCTACGTCTACGTCTACGTCTACGTCTACGTCTACGTCTACGTCTACGTCTACGTCTACGTCTACGTCTACGTCTACGTCTACGTCTACGTCTACGTCTACGTCTACGTCTACGTCTACGTCTACGTCTACGTCTACGTCTACGTCTACGTCTACGTCTACGTCTACGTCTACGTCTACGTCTACGTCTACGTCTACGTCTACGTCTACGTCTACGTCTACGTCTACGTCTACGTCTACGTCTACGTCTACGTCTACGTCTACGTCTACGTCTACGTCTACGTCTACGTCTACGTCTACGTCTACGTCTACGTCTACGTCTACGTCTACGTCTACGTCTACGTCTACGTCTACGTCTACGTCTACGTCTACGTCTACGTCTACGTCTACGTCTACGTCTACGTCTACGTCTACGTCTACGTCTACGTCTACGTCTACGTCTACGTCTACGTCTACGTCTACGTCTACGTCTACGTCTACGTCTACGTCTACGTCTACGTCTACGTCTACGTCTACGTCTACGTCTACGTCTACGTCTACGTCTACGTCTACGTCTACGTCTACGTCTACGTCTACGTCTACGTCTACGTCTACGTCTACGTCTACGTCTACGTCTACGTCTACGTCTACGTCTACGTCTACGTCTACGTCTACGTCTACGTCTACGTCTACGTCTACGTCTACGTCTACGTCTACGTCTACGTCTACGTCTACGTCTACGTCTACGTCTACGTCTACGTCTACGTCTACGTCTACGTCTACGTCTACGTCTACGTCTACGTCTACGTCTACGTCTACGTCTACGTCTACGTCTACGTCTACGTCTACGTCTACGTCTACGTCTACGTCTACGTCTACGTCTACGTCTACGTCTACGTCTACGTCTACGTCTACGTCTACGTCTACGTCTACGTCTACGTCTACGTCTACGTCTACGTCTACGTCTACGTCTACGTCTACGTCTACGTCTACGTCTACGTCTACGTCTACGTCTACGTCTACGTCTACGTCTACGTCTACGTCTACGTCTACGTCTACGTCTACGTCTACGTCTACGTCTACGTCTACGTCTACGTCTACGTCTACGTCTACGTCTACGTCTACGTCTACGTCTACGTCTACGTCTACGTCTACGTCTACGTCTACGTCTACGTCTACGTCTACGTCTACGTCTACGTCTACGTCTACGTCTACGTCTACGTCTACGTCTACGTCTACGTCTACGTCTACGTCTACGTCTACGTCTACGTCTACGTCTACGTCTACGTCTACGTCTACGTCTACGTCTACGTCTACGTCTACGTCTACGTCTACGTCTACGTCTACGTCTACGTCTACGTCTACGTCTACGTCTACGTCTACGTCTACGTCTACGTCTACGTCTACGTCTACGTCTACGTCTACGTCTACGTCTACGTCTACGTCTACGTCTACGTCTACGTCTACGTCTACGTCTACGTCTACGTCTACGTCTACGTCTACGTCTACGTCTACGTCTACGTCTACGTCTACGTCTACGTCTACGTCTACGTCTACGTCTACGTCTACGTCTACGTCTACGTCTACGTCTACGTCTACGTCTACGTCTACGTCTACGTCTACGTCTACGTCTACGTCTACGTCTACGTCTACGTCTACGTCTACGTCTACGTCTACGTCTACGTCTACGTCTACGTCTACGTCTACGTCTACGTCTACGTCTACGTCTACGTCTACGTCTACGTCTACGTCTACGTCTACGTCTACGTCTACGTCTACGTCTACGTCTACGTCTACGTCTACGTCTACGTCTACGTCTACGTCTACGTCTACGTCTACGTCTACGTCTACGTCTACGTCTACGTCTACGTCTACGTCTACGTCTACGTCTACGTCTACGTCTACGTCTACGTCTACGTCTACGTCTACGTCTACGTCTACGTCTACGTCTACGTCTACGTCTACGTCTACGTCTACGTCTACGTCTACGTCTACGTCTACGTCTACGTCTACGTCTACGTCTACGTCTACGTCTACGTCTACGTCTACGTCTACGTCTACGTCTACGTCTACGTCTACGTCTACGTCTACGTCTACGTCTACGTCTACGTCTACGTCTACGTCTACGTCTACGTCTACGTCTACGTCTACGTCTACGTCTACGTCTACGTCTACGTCTACGTCTACGTCTACGTCTACGTCTACGTCTACGTCTACGTCTACGTCTACGTCTACGTCTACGTCTACGTCTACGTCTACGTCTACGTCTACGTCTACGTCTACGTCTACGTCTACGTCTACGTCTACGTCTACGTCTACGTCTACGTCTACGTCTACGTCTACGTCTACGTCTACGTCTACGTCTACGTCTACGTCTACGTCTACGTCTACGTCTACGTCTACGTCTACGTCTACGTCTACGTCTACGTCTACGTCTACGTCTACGTCTACGTCTACGTCTACGTCTACGTCTACGTCTACGTCTACGTCTACGTCTACGTCTACGTCTACGTCTACGTCTACGTCTACGTCTACGTCTACGTCTACGTCTACGTCTACGTCTACGTCTACGTCTACGTCTACGTCTACGTCTACGTCTACGTCTACGTCTACGTCTACGTCTACGTCTACGTCTACGTCTACGTCTACGTCTACGTCTACGTCTACGTCTACGTCTACGTCTACGTCTACGTCTACGTCTACGTCTACGTCTACGTCTACGTCTACGTCTACGTCTACGTCTACGTCTACGTCTACGTCTACGTCTACGTCTACGTCTACATGCAAACGCTGACGCTGACGCTGACGCTGATGCTGACGCTGACGCAGACACAGACGCTGACAATTTATATTCAATTTCAAACCAATATCAACATAATTCCAACCCAGTTTTAACCTAATTTAAACACATTTTAACTCAATTTCATGCCATTTTCAACCCACTTTCAACATAATTTCAACACATTAAAACTCAATGTCATGCCATTTTCAACGCAAACGCAAACGCAAACGCAAACGCAAACGCAAACGCAAACGCAAACGCAAACGCAAACGCAAACGCAAACGCGAACGCAAACGCAGACGCAGACGCAGACGCTGACGCTGACGCTGACGCTGACGCTGACGCTGACGCTGACGCTGACGCTGACGCTGACGCTGACGCTGACGCTGACGCTGACGCTGACGCTGACGCTGACGCAAACGCAAACGCAAAAGCGAACGCAAACGCAAACGCAAACGCAAACGCTGACGCTGACGCAAACGCGAACGCAAACGCAAACGCAAACGCAAACGCAGACGCTGACACTGACGCTGACACTGACGCTAACGCTGACGCTGACGCTGACGCTGACGCTGACGCTGACGCTGACGCTGACGCTGACGCTGACGCTGACGCTGACGCTGACGCTGACGCTGACGCTGACGCTGACGCTGACGCTGACGCTGACGCTGACGCTGACGCTGACGCTGACGCTGACGCTGACGCTGACGGTGACGCTGACGCTGACGCTGACGCTGACGCTGACGCTGACGCTGACGCTGACGCTGACGCTGACGCTGACGCAGACGCAGACGCAGACACAGACGCTGACGCTGACGCTGACGCTGACGCTGACGCTGACGCTGACGCTGACGCTGACGCTGACGCTGACGCTGACGCTGACGCTGACGCTGACGCTGACGCTGACGCTGACGCAGACGCTGACGCTGACGCTGACGCTGACGCTGACGCTGACGCTGACGCTGACGCTGACGCTGACGCTGACGCTGACGCTGACGCTGACGCAGACGCAGACACAGACACAGACGCCATTTTAATTCAATTCCAAGTCAATTTATATTCAATTTCAAACCAATATCAACATAATTCCAACCCAGTTTTAACCCAATTTAAACACATTTTAACTCAATTTCATGCCATTTTCAACCCAATTTCAACCCACTTTCAACATAATTTCAACACATTAAAACTCAATGTCATGCCATTTTCAACCCAATTTTAACCCAGTTACAACCCAATCTCAACCCATTTCAACCGACGCTACGTCTACGTCTACGTCTACGTCTACGTCTACGTCTACGTCTACGTCTACGTCTACGTCTACGTCTACGTCTACGTCTACGTCTACGTCTACGTCTACGTCTACGTCTACGTCTACGTCTACGTCTACGTCTACGTCTACGTCTACGTCTACGTCTACGTCTACGTCTACGTCTACGTCTACGTCTACGTCTACGTCTACGTCTACGTCTACGTCTACGTCTACGTCTACGTCTACGTCTACGTCTACGTCTACGTCTACGTCTACGTCTACGTCTACGTCTACGTCTACGTCTACGTCTACGTCTACGTCTACGTCTACGTCTACGTCTACGTCTACGTCTACGTCTACGTCTACGTCTACGTCTACGTCTACGTCTACGTCTACGTCTACGTCTACGTCTACGTCTACGTCTACGTCTACGTCTACGTCTACGTCTACGTCTACGTCTACGTCTACGTCTACGTCTACGTCTACGTCTACGTCTACGTCTACGTCTACGTCTACGTCTACGTCTACGTCTACGTCTACGTCTACGTCTACGTCTACGTCTACGTCTACGTCTACGTCTACGTCTACGTCTACGTCTACGTCTACGTCTACGTCTACGTCTACGTCTACGTCTACGTCTACGTCTACGTCTACGTCTACGTCTACGTCTACGTCTACGTCTACGTCTACGTCTACGTCTACGTCTACGTCTACGTCTACGTCTACGTCTACGTCTACGTCTACGTCTACGTCTACGTCTACGTCTACGTCTACGTCTACGTCTACGTCTACGTCTACGTCTACGTCTACGTCTACGTCTACGTCTACGTCTACGTCTACGTCTACGTCTACGTCTACGTCTACGTCTACGTCTACGTCTACGTCTACGTCTACGTCTACGTCTACGTCTACGTCTACGTCTACGTCTACGTCTACGTCTACGTCTACGTCTACGTCTACGTCTACGTCTACGTCTACGTCTACGTCTACGTCTACGTCTACGTCTACGTCTACGTCTACGTCTACGTCTACGTCTACGTCTACGTCTACGTCTACGTCTACGTCTACGTCTACGTCTACGTCTACGTCTACGTCTACGTCTACGTCTACGTCTACGTCTACGTCTACGTCTACGTCTACGTCTACGTCTACGTCTACGTCTACGTCTACGTCTACGTCTACGTCTACGTCTACGTCTACGTCTACGTCTACGTCTACGTCTACGTCTACGTCTACGTCTACGTCTACGTCTACGTCTACGTCTACGTCTACGTCTACGTCTACGTCTACGTCTACGTCTACGTCTACGTCTACGTCTACGTCTACGTCTACGTCTACGTCTACGTCTACGTCTACGTCTACGTCTACGTCTACGTCTACGTCTACGTCTACGTCTACGTCTACGTCTACGTCTACGTCTACGTCTACGTCTACGTCTACGTCTACGTCTACGTCTACGTCTACGTCTACGTCTACGTCTACGTCTACGTCTACGTCTACGTCTACGTCTACGTCTACGTCTACGTCTACGTCTACGTCTACGTCTACGTCTACGTCTACGTCTACGTCTACGTCTACGTCTACGTCTACGTCTACGTCTACGTCTACGTCTACGTCTACGTCTACGTCTACGTCTACGTCTACGTCTACGTCTACGTCTACGTCTACGTCTACGTCTACGTCTACGTCTACGTCTACGTCTACGTCTACGTCTACGTCTACGTCTACGTCTACGTCTACGTCTACGTCTACGTCTACGTCTACGTCTACGTCTACGTCTACGTCTACGTCTACGTCTACGTCTACGTCTACGTCTACGTCTACGTCTACGTCTACGTCTACGTCTACGTCTACATCTACGCAAACGCTGACGCTGACGCTGACGCTGACGCTGACGCTGACGCTGACGCTGACGCTGACGCTGACGCTGACGCTGACGCTGACGCTGACGCTGGCGCTGGCGCTGGCGCTGGCGCTGACGCAAACGCTGACGCTGACGCTGACGCTGACGCAGACACAGACGCAGACACAGACGCTGACGCTGACGCTGACGCTGACGCTGACGCTGACGCTGACGCTGACGCTGACGCTGACGCTGACGCTGACGCTGACGCTGACGCTGACGCTGACGCTGACGCTGACGCTGACGCTGACTCTGACGCTGACGCTGACGCTGACGCTGACGCTGACGCTGACGCTGATGCTGACGCTGACGCTGACGCTGACGCTGACGCTGACGCTGACGCTGACGCTGACGCTGACGCTGACGCTGACGCTGACGCTGACGCTGACGCTGACGCTGACGCTGACGCTGACGCTGACGCAGACACAGACGCAGACGCTGACACAGACGCCATTTTAATTCAATTCCAAGTCAATTTATATTCAATTTATATTCAATTTCAAACCAATATCAACATAATTCCAACCCAGTTTTAACCCAATTTAAACACATTTTAACTCAATTTCATGCCATTTTCAACCCAATTTCAACCCACTTTCAACATAATTTCAACACATTAAAACTCACTGTCATGCCATTTTCAACCCAATTTTAACCCAGTTACAACACAATCTCAACCCATTTCAACCGACGCTACGTCTACGTCTACGTCTACGTCTACGTCTACGTCTACGTCTACGTCTACGTCTACGTCTACGTCTACGTCTACGTCTACGTCTACGTCTACGTCTACGTCTACGTCTACGTCTACGTCTACGTCTACGTCTACGTCTACGTCTACGTCTACGTCTACGTCTACGTCTACGTCTACGTCTACGTCTACGTCTACGTCTACGTCTACGTCTACGTCTACGTCTACGTCTACGTCTACGTCTACGTCTACGTCTACGTCTACGTCTACGTCTACGTCTACGTCTACGTCTACGTCTACGTCTACGTCTACGTCTACGTCTACGTCTACGTCTACGTCTACGTCTACGTCTACGTCTACGTCTACGTCTACGTCTACGTCTACGTCTACGTCTACGTCTACGTCTACGTCTACGTCTACGTCTACGTCTACGTCTACGTCTACGTCTACGTCTACGTCTACGTCTACGTCTACGTCTACGTCTACGTCTACGTCTACGTCTACGTCTACGTCTACGTCTACGTCTACGTCTACGTCTACGTCTACGTCTACGTCTACGTCTACGTCTACGTCTACGTCTACGTCTACGTCTACGTCTACGTCTACGTCTACGTCTACGTCTACGTCTACGTCTACGTCTACGTCTACGTCTACGTCTACGTCTACGTCTACGTCTACGTCTACGTCTACGTCTACGTCTACGTCTACGTCTACGTCTACGTCTACGTCTACGTCTACGTCTACGTCTACGTCTACGTCTACGTCTACGTCTACGTCTACGTCTACGTCTACGTCTACGTCTACGTCTACGTCTACGTCTACGTCTACGTCTACGTCTACGTCTACGTCTACGTCTACGTCTACGTCTACGTCTACGTCTACGTCTACGTCTACGTCTACGTCTACGTCTACGTCTACGTCTACGTCTACGTCTACGTCTACGTCTACGTCTACGTCTACGTCTACGTCTACGTCTACGTCTACGTCTACGTCTACGTCTACGTCTACGTCTACGTCTACGTCTACGTCTACGTCTACGTCTACGTCTACGTCTACGTCTACGTCTACGTCTACGTCTACGTCTACGTCTACGTCTACGTCTACGTCTACGTCTACGTCTACGTCTACGTCTACGTCTACGTCTACGTCTACGTCTACGTCTACGTCTACGTCTACGTCTACGTCTACGTCTACGTCTACGTCTACGTCTACGTCTACGTCTACGTCTACGTCTACGTCTACGTCTACGTCTACGTCTACGTCTACGTCTACGTCTACGTCTACGTCTACGTCTACGTCTACGTCTACGTCTACGTCTACGTCTACGTCTACGTCTACGTCTACGTCTACGTCTACGTCTACGTCTACGTCTACGTCTACGTCTACGTCTACGTCTACGTCTACGTCTACGTCTACGTCTACGTCTACGTCTACGTCTACGTCTACGTCTACGTCTACGTCTACGTCTACGTCTACGTCTACGTCTACGTCTACGTCTACGTCTACGTCTACGTCTACGTCTACGTCTACGTCTACGTCTACGTCTACGTCTACGTCTACGTCTACGTCTACGTCTACGTCTACGTCTACGTCTACGTCTACGTCTACGTCTACGTCTACGTCTACGTCTACGTCTACGTCTACGTCTACGTCTACGTCTACGTCTACGTCTACGTCTACGTCTACGTCTACGTCTACGTCTACGTCTACGTCTACGTCTACGTCTACGTCTACGTCTACGTCTACGTCTACGTCTACGTCTACGTCTACGTCTACGTCTACGTCTACGTCTACGTCTACGTCTACG
>CAJZLR020000032.1:15000-34307 GCA_916050605.2 Platycheirus albimanus | reverse complement strand
CAAGATAAACATCAGCTGAGAAGTTTCCTTGGGTTAGCCACATATTATAGGCGATTCGTGAAAGACTTTGCTGGAGTTGCGAAAAGCCTGCACCAACTCACAGAGAAAGGAAAACCGTTCAAATGGTCAGGTGAGTGCGAGAAAAGTTTCCAGGAACTAAAAGCACGCCTCTGTAACGCTCCAGTTCTGGCATATGCTACTCCTGGGAAACAGTTCATCATCGATGCAGACGCAAGCAACGTTGGAATTGGGGCTGTTTTGTCCCAAGTTCATGATGGCCAAGAAAAGGTAGTAGCATATTACAGCAAAGTGCTCTCGAAGACAGAACGGAACTATTGCGTGACCAGGAGGGAACTTCTAGCTCTGGTACTAGCTACAAAACATTTTCATAAGTACATCTATGGGCAGAAATTCCTCCTTAGAACAGACCATGGAGCGCTAAGGTGGCTTTTGAACTTTAAAAATCGCGAAGGACAAGTAGCAAGGTGGATTGAGAGGTTGCAGACATACCACTACGAGATTCAACATCGAAAAGGAAAACTACACTCCAACGCAGATGCATTATCCCGACGACCATGTAAATCGAACTGCAAGCATTGTTCACGTCAGGAAGAAAAGGAGTCCCTAGTCACTCAACGAGTGAGAGCCGAGCCCATTGCTGGCTGGAGTAACGAGGAAATTAGGAATGCTCAACAAGAAGATTCTGACATTGAACCCATCCTTGCATGGAAAGAGCACGAGGAGAAACCACAATGGGTTGACATTTCCGATAAAAGCCCGGTGCTAAAAGCCTATTGGGCTCAATGGAACTCTCTCCATGTACAAGAAGGTGTACTAAAACGGAAGTGGGAATCCGCAGATGGCAAGTCCTATGTGATGCAGGTAGTTGTGCCTCGGTCCAAAGTCAATGAAGTTCTCCGTGAGATGCATGATGGCACTTCTGGAGGCCATAGGCCATTTGGGAATTAACAAAACACTGGAAAAGATCCGAGATCGTTTCTACTGGCTTCATGCAAAAGAAGACGTCGAAAGATGGTGCAGGAAATGTGACACTTGTGCTGCTACAAAAGGACCAGGCAGAAAAATTCAAAGTGCGATGCAGCAGTACAACGTTGGAGCACCCTTCGAAAGAATTGCAATGGACATTGCAGGTCCTTTTCCTGAAACCAACGATGGAAACCGATATATTCTCGTGATCATGGATTACTTCAGCAAGTGGCCTGAAGCGTTTGCCATTCCAAACCAAGAAGCAAAAACGGTTGTGGATCAGATTGTCTTCAATTGGATAAGTAGATTTGGTGTACCTAAAGAACTCCATTCTGACCAAGGGAGGAACTTCGAGTCAAATATCTTCCAACAGGTTTGCTCACTCCTTGGCATTCATAAGACAAGGACAACACCGCTGCATCCACAATCAGATGGAATGGTAGAACGGTTTAACAGAACGCTCAAAGAACACCTTTCCAAAGTAGTGGAAGACTGTCAACGAGACTGGGACCGATGCATTCCACTGTTTTTTATGAGCTATCGGAGCGCAGTTCATAGCACTACAGGACATACTCCTTATGAAATCTTGTTTGGTTCAACAATGCGACTACCAAGTGAAGTGAAATTTGGATGCCCTCCAAATGAGCCACAAAGCCAAGAAGAATATGTGGAGGATCTCAAAAAGAGACTCATGTACATTCATGAAAGGACCAGAACAAAGATAAAGGATGCCAGTGATCGCATGAAAACACGTTATGATGCACATGCAACGACGACAGGGTTTCAAGTGGAAGATCTTGTGTGGTTATACAACCCCCATCGGAAAAAGGGACTGTCACCGAAGCTCCAGCAAAATTGGGAAGGCCCTTACAAAGTTGTCACCAGAATCAATGATGTTGTTTACCGCATTCAGAGAGGTGTTAGAGGCAAAATGAAAGTTGTTCACAGGGACCGACTATGCCGCTACAATGGCCAGGGAAGTGATAGACTTGTTCGGGACGAACAATCTTAAGAAGGGGGCAATGTTACATGAATAGTGTTTGTCTCAACTACAGTCTTATGAATGGTTTTTGTTTCTACTACAGAAATATTACTATATGGTTTTTGTCTATACTACAGTAAAATTCTGAACAATTCTGCTGAATGATTCTGCTGAATAACAATGTTGAATTTGAAAGCTCTGAAAGCTTTCAAAGCATCTTGACAATTCCGAAAGGTTCGAGACTTAGACTGTTCGGGAAACTTTGATCCCAAGTATAAATAGGACATTTTATTCGGAAATGAACACAGTTTCATTTTAACCGTGGTAACGAATAAATGGTGAATAATTAGTGGTGCTAAGATAAAGAAATAAATAAAGAGTTTGAACTAGATAAAAGTGAGTTTCATTTATAGAGATAGTAGTGGTGATTGAAAAGTAAAGGAAAATAAGTTTTAATTTCGAACCCAAGTCTAAAAACATTACAATAATAACAACACCGTTGAATGAAAACTTTTCTGTTTTCTATACTGATGAGAATGACCAACGTTTGACATAATGCATGGGTTGGATAGTATCAACGTTTGTGCCCATAGTGACAACACTATTATCACTCCATTTTCCTTCTTGAATGCTTTTTTCAGCTTCAATTGCATTTTTGTGTTCGCTTGTCTCTTGCTGTCCCTGTAGCTCTGAAGCCCTTCTCACTCAACAATCGCAAAAGCTCATGAGAAGTCAAAGAGTTTTCAAAGTATTATATGGTCAGAAGGAAGTGGAACTTTTTCTAGAAGCGTTCACATTTTTTCCACCACAATAACAATAAATATCAAAGTTATATAGGTAGCCAAAACTAATCGTCAGCATCCAGTTTTTGAAACCAAAACGAACAGGCTTACATCTTATAAACCGTTTTGAAGAATGATAGCCAAAATACTTGAACTTGGCTTCATCAATGGATAATTTTTTGTGCATGAAGTGAAGACCCATTGTTGACATTTTTGGCACAAAAGATTCATAAGCGGACTAAGCTTTGCCATTATGTCTCGAGCATCTAATTGATTTTTATCTACAAAATGAATGTATTTTATGATCTCAAAAACAATTTTGCGACATGTTGTTAGCTACTGCTACCAATGCGGTTCTTGTATCCTCATCTAATTTCCAATACATGGACTCCCTGGTCATTGAGTGGTAACCACTGTAGAACATAATGCCTATGAAAATTTCCAAGTCTTCTTTTTGGAAATTGAGGTCATGATAATTATGTTGAGAAGCATTAAGACTAGTTTGATTCAAGATCAATTCCATTACATCATTTTCAAGAAGTATTTCAAATATTCGGACTGGAGACTTATTGCCTAAAGCACATTTCATATTCATCTTATTTACCTCAAAGTTATTAGAACGGTGCATCGTAATATCAGTACCTCTCTTAGACCATTGTGGTTGGATTTGAGATTTTCCAGGTATTGAGGCTGATAAAGCAACTTCGTCTTCGCTATCGAAATCCTCATCCCTAATGAAAAATCAATATTACCTGGAAGCTGGAACATCATTGGGTATGTGATCGTTATCCAAAATTTCTGTCACTATTTTATCCTCGTCTGCATATGGTGGTATAAATGCTATGTCAAACACAGCGTTTCGATAATTTTCATTCTTAATTCAGTTTTCAATGGAGGCAGTCGTGTTTTTCGACTTTATTCCTTACCTTAACTTAAATCATGAAAAATCGTATCATTTGTAACAAAGTGGTTCCCATCGATTCGATTTCGTGTGAGACCTGCAACTCTGTGCTGCATTTGACCTGTGCAAAAATTAGAAGACTAAATATATAATCTTTAAATCAAAATCAATATTTTGCTTTAAGTGTGAAAAGTGTTGCTCAAATAACTTATCCACACTTATGAGTAATTTAGAAGCGCTCGTGTTTAATATTAACCAAAACTTCAATGTTCTCAAAACTGAGTTTTCTCATTTTTTACTTGCGATTATAGGTACTATAAGGCAAGTTATGGATTCGTGCAGAAAAAAAATTTGAGATAACAATCACACATGACATTACGATGATGGAGAAGTCGAAAAAAGTGGGTCTGGGAATTCCGTCCGTCTGTCTGTCTGTCTGTCTATCTGTCTGTTCGCGCCTCTGGAGGCTGAATGGGTGGGCCGATTTGCTTCAAATTTGGTATTTAGGATTTATTTGGCCGTCCCTCGGAACATATTTTTACTTGCGATTATAGGTACTATAAGGCAAGTTATGCTTTCGTCGAAAAAAAAAAGTTTTGAGATAACAATCAAACATGACATTACGATGATAGCGAAGACGAAAAAAGATGGTCTAAAAATTCTGTCCGTCTGTATGTCTGTCTGTCTGTCTGTCTGTATGTATAGAGACCTACAGCCCAAACGGGTGGGCCGAATTGCATCACACTTGGTATATAGAGTTTTTTAGATATTGTACATAGGGGAAATTGAAATTTTTTTTTTAGCTCAAAAAATAACGGTACCTGCCATATAACCGTTACGTTTAAGCTTATTTTTCTCAAAAACGGCTCTAACGATTTTGATTTAAAAAAATCAGTGTTACTTTTTAGATACGACCAATCATATGGCTGAAAAAAAGTTTTAAAAAATGTCTAAGAACGGTACTTTCCATAGGACCGTTTTTTTTGCTTTCGACTATCTCGAAAACGACTCAACCGATTCTTTCGAAATTTAACACATATATAGTTGTAGGTAGCTCAATTTGTACTGCATACCAATATTTCAAAAAAGATATTTGTTTGTATTTTTAAAAGCATTTTTAAGAAAAAAAATTTAAAAATATATATTTTGAAAACTGCACCTTAAATTTTTTTCTAAAAATTATAAATAAATGTATTTGCTGAATACCTAGGAACTGGCGTTTTTGATTTTTTTTTGAAATTTTTTTTCAAAAAGTTTTTCAAAAAAAACTTTTTTTCTCAAAAACGGCTCCACAGATTTTTAAAAATTTATTCTCATAAATTCAAATTTATCCAAGAAATAAAATGGCGTACTCCTTTTTCTGCTCAAATTAGTTAAAGTATTTATTTAAGAATTTAGAAAAATTTATTTTTATCAAAATCTCAAGCCCCTAGACCACTGTCACACATTAGAGCAAGTTCGTGCGACCCAGTCGTGCATTCTATTTATTTTTGCTCAAGGTCCAAAAATAACGGCACCTGCCATACAATCTTGAAGACAAAAATTGATTTTCTCAAAAACGGCTCTAACGATTTTTATAAAACTTTCAGAATGCTATTTTTGCAAGAAAATCTATCTTTTGGTTCGAAATTTTTTTTCAAAATTTGTCTAATAACGGTACCTCTCATAGAACCAATATTTTCAAATCAATTTTTTTCGTAAACTATACATTTCATTTCAATAAAATTTTGGCCACAGAAAGTCATTCATAATTTTATTAATATGGCATTTCAAAATTTTCAAAAACTTTTTTTTTTGATTTCTTATAATTTTTTCAAAAAAATTTTTGGTTTTCGAAATATGTTGGAAACGGGTACATTGATTTTTTTTTAAATTATTTTTCAAATGTAAACTACAGATTGCCATATATTTGCATACTCAAATAAATTTCAAAATATTTTTTGAAAAAGTTTTTTTAAAAATAACCTTTTAAAAAAAAAACTGGTCCAACGATTTTCAATATTTTTTTTTCCTAGATTGCCGTATAGCTTTGAAATTTTATTGCATACTTAGTTTTTCCGAGAAAACTCTTAAACTAATTTAAAAAATAAAAGAATTTTCGAAATTATTTAATTTTTTTTTAATTTCCATATATGCAGCCACTACGCAATTGCTTATCATAAGAGCAAGTTCGTGCGACCCAGTCGTGCATTTTATTTCTTAATAATAATCCTAAAGATAATATCCATAATAGTGAAGTGCAAACTATTACGCGAATTACGAGAAGCAACAAAATTAAAGGAAATGTTACTGGACTTGCCAAAAATCCAATCAAAAAATTAAACTCTTTTGCATTGCAAAGCATGAGAAATGAAGTGGACGACTGGGTCGGACAAACTTAATCTAATGAGTGACAGTGGTCTTGGGGTTTGAGATTTTGGAAACAAAAGCAGGGAAAAAATGATACGAAATTTTATTGATCACTTAAAAATCACTAGTTAAAACGTTTTTTTGAAAAAATGAAGTAAGTCATCTAATTTCGTTTACTGTTAAGAGTTTTAAGAATTTTTTTTTTCAAACTCGTGCGACCAATTTTTTCAAAAAAAAGATTTTTATAAAAAAGATTAAACGGTTTTTGGAAAAAACAAAAACATTTTTTAAGACTAAAAAAACTTTTTTTTGGAAAATTAAAGCACTTGTATTATTTCGTCTATAAAAGGGCTCCTATATTAAAAATTTCATCGCAATCCGTTCAGTGGGTTACGAGAAAATCTGATTTAAGAAAACCGGTTCGTATTGGAGGTAACGTTTTAAGACTTTTCCTGAAAAATCTATTCCAACCAAAACATAAAATTTGCAACAAACACATTATTCAGAAAGCTCTATCAAAATAGTAGGAGCCACTTTTGAGAAAAATCAATTTGTTACGGTAAGATTTACCGCAACAAAAATCATTCTTTTGGTTCTTAAAACCTGGTCAAATCGTGCGCTTTTGGCACGGTTCAACTCTCGATATTTGTTTCCGCTCCATCCCAACCATTCCCTTTTTTTACCCACATTTTGAGTCCGTTGTCCTCTGGGAGTTTTGAGAGTGACTCAGAAAGGATAACAAAGCAGGTTATTTTCCATCGGGTTGAGCCAGCGGACGAGCTGGAGACTTGCCCGCAACGTATTCTAATTTGATCGTGCTGAGCCAGCGGATGAGCTGGAGACTCACACGCATCAGTCTATCGTGTTGAGCCAGCGGACGGGCTGGAGACTCGCACGCATAGTAAAGAAAGTGATGAAGCTTTCCAACGAGTTCGAAAGAGGAACCCACAACAACACAACAAAGTGTGAATTATAGTCACACCACCGTAAATTTAGAATGGCCGAGTGCCCACCGTAAAGTGTCTGATATCAAAGAAAGATAGCAATGATGTGTTTTTCTCTGTAAATATTATCTGCGCGAAGGTCTATGGAATTTAGATTATTCTTGTTTATAATTCCCACCATTTTAGTTGGAAAATGGTTAGGATTCTCTCCAACAAAAATATTCTTCTTATAGTAATTAGTTTGGGCCGGTTTGGGCTGGGGACTTTGCGCGTGGTGTCGTAGTTTTTCACTTGCCTTTTAAAATTAAATATAATTGACGGTATACGGCTGAACACGTCCACTGAGCCTACGAGGATCGCATCCTCAACGCATGGGATCGCGTGCAATGGTTTCACCGCTCTCAGTCGCACGTCTCTGCATAGATGGGCGAGATGCTGCTGCATGACTGAGACAAGAACACCACCACGCAAAAGATCCGAAGAGGATGGCTATATGGTCGGGGCGAAGTGGACAAGCCAAGCCTCCATTTTGATGACAATTGAATTCTTGGATTTGATAAAGAAAAAAGAGGAGAAATTTTTGAGAAAGAAAAAGGAAAGTGAAAAATCTATCGTGGTTTTAAGCGAAATTTTAAATAAAAACTCAGAATATAAAGAGGAAATTCGATTGAGAAAATCGAGATTTTAAAATTAGAAGAGCCTTGAGGAGAATATCTTTGCTGGAAAATTTTTGAGAAAAGCTAAGTATTTCTGTGTCTGGTGGTGTCCAGAAATTTTAGCTTGTTAGTTGTTTGTTTAATTGGTTTTTAATTCGTTCTGTTTGTGACCCTATGTGGGGCAAACAAATTTATATAAAGTAGACCTTCGCTGAATATTCGTTTTCCTCCCAAGATTGTGGGACTCGTGACCTTGTTTTATTTTAACCTTTCCTTACCATTGTGATCTTTCTTTGTGTCCATTTGACACAACCCTTTGTTTGCTTTTTTTATTATTCGCTTCTATTTTATTTTCGAGAATTAGCCTTCTGCTAATCTCGAAAAACTATTGTTCTTGCTTTTTCTTTTTATCGAAAAGACTCTGGGTTTTTATCCCGGCATTTGCCACGGTTTCCCAGACCAATAACTATCAATAAAAGATTCTAACTTCCCATTGGGAATAATAATTCTGTAGTTCAATTCTTTACAATCGAAGACATTTTTCAGATTTATATTGGTAAGGCAAACTACCATGAAAGTTTCCTGGCGCCCACCCTGTAACATAAATATACTTATATTTACGTTCCACTCCACCTTCTATCGAACATTCTTTTGATTCGATAATTTTTTTTATTCTAACAATAAAATATACCTACCTACATACCCTACCAATTATAATTTTCCATAATACCTACACGATCGCATTGGTGTTATTGTTTTTGTTTTATTCGACGAATCCCCCTTGCTGACTAGCCGGTGAAATTGCATATACCATTGCAGTTGTTGTTGCAATATTTTTTTTTTTATCAGTTCTTCCTCTTGTTTGTTTTGACATTCCGTCATAAACGAAATTTCTTTGCGCGGTGCCGGTTGCACATCTTTTTGTTTACAATCGTTTTCCTTGTTTTTAATTTATAGATATTGGATTCGAAATAATCCAAAGTAACGCGGTTTATTTGTACCTATCGTCTTCGTCATTATTTTCATCGTAAAGAAATCTAAATTCGGTTTATAGTTTATATTCTTACTCAAAATAATATTGCAACAAATTGGCGTTCCAACGTGGAGCAGCGGTCTTTTTTTGGGAAAAATTAGTGTTCGTGTGTGAAGTATTGTCTGTTGTCGTTCTTTTTAATAGATATACTATAAAATAAAATGCACGACTTGGTCGCACGAACTTGCTCTAATGTGTGACAGTGGTCTAAGGGTTTGAGATTTTGATAAAAATAAATTTTTCAAAATTCTTAAATAAATACTTAAACTAATTTGAGCTGAAAAAAAAGTACGCCATTTTATTTCTTGGGTAAATTTGAATTTATGAGAATAAATTTATAAAAATCTGTGGAGCGGTTTTTGAGAAAAAAAGTTTTTTTTGAAAAACTTTTTGAAAAAAATTTTTAAAAAAAATTTAAAAACGCCAATTTATAGGTATTCAGCAAATACATTTATTTAAAATTTTTAGAAAAAAATTTAATAAGCAGTTTTCAAAATATTAATTTTTAAAATTTTTTTTTTTAAAATGCTTTTAAAAATACAAAAAAATATTTTTCAAAAATATTGGTATGCAATACGAATTGAGCTACCTACAGCTATATGTGTGTGAAATTTCGAAAGAATCGGTTGAGTCGTTTTCGAGTTAGTCGAAAGCAAAAAAAACGGTCCTATGGAAAGTACCGTTCTTAGCCATTTTTTAAAATTTTTTTTTCAGCCATATGATTGGTCGTACCTAAAAACCAACACTGATTTTTTTAAATCGAAATCGTTAGAGCCGTTTTTGAGAAAAATAAGCTTTAACGTAACGGTTGTATGGCAGGTACCGTTATTTTTTGAGCTAAAAAAAAAATTTCAATTTCCTTTCTGCACAATACCTAAAAAAGTCTATATACCAAGTTTGAAGCAATTCGGCCCACCCGTTTGGGCTGTGATCTTCATACAGACAGACAGACAGACAGACAGACAGACATACAGACGGACAGAATTTTTAGACCATCTTTTTTCGTCTTCGCTATCATCGTAATGTCATGTTTGATTGTTATCTCAAAACTTTTTTTTTCGACGAATGCATAACTTGCCTTATAGTACCTATAATCGCAAGTAAAAAAAAGTTTTTCTAACAGTGTTTCTTTTCATATAGGTAAATAGAAGTGAAGCAGTTTGTGTTGGATCAACACCCACCCCTTGCCCATCATACTTTTTTCATCACCAGCAAGTATTATTTCATAAATATTGCATTACATACCTACATAGTAGTTTTCTTTAATTTTTTTTACATTGTAACTTTTTTTTCTCGTCGTTGATTTTGTTGGCCTTGAAAGATTTTGATTCAATTATAGCCAGGGCCGGCGAGATTTTAAATTTAGTAGTGTAGTATTTTTTTTTCGTTAAGTAATTTTTTTTAGAGTAGTTAATACTTTTTTATTATTAGGTTCCTTTTAACATTTTGCTTTTATTGTGTGGTTCATTTCTTTTATTACGTTTTATTTTATATTTATTGATATTAGGTATTAAATTGATTTTAATTTTGAATTTTTTTTTTGGGGTTTAATTTCTTATTTTTTAATTAATCATTCGACGTTTGAGTTTTTTTTCTGATTCATTCCGTTTTATTTTTTCTGATAAGAGTTTTTTTGGTTTTTTTTTTTGGGAATAGCTAATCCAGTTTTTTTTTAATTTTTGTTTTTTTTTTGATTTTTAGTTCTTTCTTTCGGAATTTTTGTTTCATAAATTTCTTTTAATATGGAGGTTAACAGGTTAGCGCAAGACGAGCTTGCTTATGAAATGGAGTGGAGAGGATTAGAGGTAGGACCCGTAGACGATATGAGGAAAGCGCTTCGGGTCGCGCTTAAATTAGAACGTAGGAAATCTTTTGTAGCTCCAGCTTACCCATTTAGTTTTGAGGAAGACCGAAAAGCGGTCGAGGAAAAGTTGTTAGAAATAGGAAAACTTTTGGAAAACCCTCCTAGGTCTGAAACATCAAGAGAATATTTGAAGATTTTAGCTAAAGTAGAATGGGGATTAGGTAGATTAGATAGGTCTATTCCTGAAAATGCCAACGAGGATAAGAGCAAGCAGGCTCTTAAAAATAAATTAGTGATGGCAATGGGCCAGTTAGAGGGTGATGAGGAAGATGAAAATGAAGAGGACAGAGAACAGGAATTTAACAATGATCAGGGAAAGCAGAATATTTCGGAGGTTGAAAATCAGCGTTCAGCTGAACCTCAAAATAGCAGGTCGGTAAATACTCCTGCCAGTATGTCGACGGGCATAGAAGTAGAAGTTAATAACGTGGAGGTTAATAGGGATAGTTTGAGAAGAGGTAGTCAGATTGTAGAAAGAGTTTTGATTCATCAGGAGCGATTTGAAAACCTGTCGAAATGGGATGTTAAATTCACTGGCGAGCGCTGTGGTGCCTCAGTGAACGCGTTTTTAGAAAGAGTAGAAGAGATCCGTAGTGCGCGGGGTGTGACGGAATCTCAATTGTTCAGGGCAGCGGTAGATTTATTTGTAGGGAAAGCACTGATTTGGTATAGGGCAATTAGGGTTTCGGTAAATTCGTGGCAGGAACTTACCAGAGAGTTGAAGCTGGAGTGCTTGCCACCGAATTATGACGATTCGTTGTTAGATGAGATCAGGCGTCGCACACAAGGCAAGGATGAGTCCATCGGTGTCTATGTGGCGACGATGCAGAATTTGTTCGGTAGGCTTTCTGAGGAGATATCAGAACGGAGGAAGCTGTCAATGATTCAGCGGAACTTGACACCTTTCTACCAGACGCAATTTGGTTTGGCTAAACCAAATTGCGTTTCTGATTTAGTAACGTTAGGTCGAGATTTAGAGGCAGTTAGGGCTAACGTGGAATCTTATGTTCCACCTCCCAGTGTTAGGAATAGGACGTTGCTAGAACCCGATCTAGCATACGTAGGTTTAGAAACTCCAACAGTTTCGGTTGTTACTGAGAGCAACCAAACTGATCGACAGGCCCCCATCTCAAATCAGCCGCAGATAAGGAACCAAAATCCATTCTCTAGGAACTCCCAAGTTGGTAGTAGAAGATCTGACCCTGTTGTTAGGTGTTTTAATTGCAATGGTGAAGGCCATCTTGCAAATAGGTGTTCCGCTCCTAGGCGTTGCTATGGTTGTGGTAGAGTTGGAGTTACTCGAAGTAACTGTCAACAGTGTTCGGGAAATATGGGCCGAAATAGTAATTCGGGAAATGTGAGACGCACTCTCGGGTCAGTAGGACGAGAGCGTCGTTAAAATCTTTTAGGTTGCCTACTGGTAACCAGTCGGCTAAAATTCATTTAGGTTTCACACTCGCGCAAAATGGTAGGGATCAGAGGCCATATTTAGGCGTTGAGATTTTTGGAATAAAAATGTTAGGGCTTTTAGATTCAGGTGCTTCACGCACAATTATTTGTAGGGACGGGTGGGAAATTTTGAAAGATTTAGGTTTAGAGTTAGGCAAAACAAGCATAGAAAAAGTAACTTTAGCGGATGGTGCAGGTATAGGAGTAGAGGGAGTTATTTCACTTCCAATTAGGGTTAAAGAGAAAGTTGTGTTAGTAGAGTGTCTCGTTATTCCCCGCCTTCCTCATAGATTGATTTTAGGAGCAGACTTTTGGGCTCGATCGGGTGTAGTCCGGGATCTTCAATCAGGGGAATGGACATTTTCGAACCAAACTTCGTTGGCTTCGATGTCCGTTGCGGAACATTTGACAGATTTAGACGAGAAACTGAAACAAGAATTAGATAGCTTTTAGAAAAGATTTTTCAAGAAATGCCTGAGGGATTAGGGTGCACACAGATGGTGTCGCACAAAATTAGGACAAAAGCTGAGCCGATTAAACAGCGGTACTATCCGGTGTCGCCAGCCATTCAAAAGTTTATAGATAGGGAATTAGAAGAGATGCTCCGAGACGGAGTCATCGAAAAATCTGACAGTCCATGGGCTTCTCCCATTGTCATGATTAAGAAGAAAGATGGCACGTATAGGTTTTGTGTAGATTATAGAAAGTTGAATGAGGTTACTGATAGGGACGCATACCCCCTCCCATATATAACGGCTGTCAAGTGGCCAATGATTAAGTAACGACTGAAGTGTACTTTTTATTAAGAATACATGAATGTGGTTTACATAGTACAAATATATAAATACATAATACATAAGAGAGAGTGTGTCCAACATATATGACATCTCCCATTTTATTGAATTTAAAATTAATATTTCATTTTTAATTGGAAAGGAAAAGAAAGAGTTTTTGAATAATTCAAGAAAGCTATTAGTTACGATAATATAAGTAGAAAAGACTTAAAATTAGTTATTAAAGTTTAGGTAATTCAAAAAAATATTAATTAATAATTATAAAAATAATGTAAGTGGATGAAATGATATAATCTAAGGTTTTTTAAATGTCGTAGGCTCGTAGCGATCCGGTTGTCTTAGGACACGTCCGTATCTTGTCGTCTTAGCTTTGGAATTTGTTGAATCTGTTGGTTTGTTTTCTTTTGTTGATGTGGTCGGTTCTGCTGTGTTTGTTATTTCACTATAGTTGTTGTTGTGATTGTTTGGAGAGTTAGCATTCGAAGATGGTATTTCAGTGGAGGTGTTGTTGTGATTGTTTGAAGAGTTAGCATTCGAAGGTGGTATATTAGCTGCGACTGATTTCGGAGCTTGGATGATGGATTTAGTGGGCTGAATATGAATTGTGTTTCTACGTAGAAGTTTTCCATCATCTGTTCGTATTCCAAGCGATCTTGGTGCCTGTTTTGGTAACTCTTCGACGATTCCAGTTATCCAGTCTCGATGGTTTCTTTGAATCCGTACTCTGTCTCCAGCATGAAATGGATTCGAGGTAGTTGCGGTGTTGTCATAGCTTGTTTTGTAGTTTTGTCGCATTTTTGTAATATTTTCGTGTACGTCCGGTATAATCTTCGGCTTAAGTAGTTCCGTGGAAATTGGTAATGGTGTCCTTGTGAGTCTGCTCATAAGGCGTTGGTTTGGAGATTGTAATGCTTCATTTCGAGGTGAGTTCCGATAGTTGAGGAGGGCTAGGTAAGGATCTGATTGGTCTTTAAAGCATTTTTTTAGCATCGACTTCGCTGTCTGCACGTATCTTTCGGCCAGTCCGTTGGATCGTGGATAGTAGGGACTCGATGTTTGGTGTTGAATGTCCCAATCCTTAGCAAAAGTAGCAAACTCCTTAGATGAAAACTGGGGCCCATTATCTGATTCCAGTACTGATGGAATGCCATGGGTAGCAAACCATACCTTCAGAGCCTTAATAATGTCCGCTGATGATGTTTGTTTTAGTTCAGTAAAGTCGAAAAACCCGGAGTAGCTATCTGCAATTAATAAAAATTCATTATTGTGGAAGTGGAAAATATCGATTGCTACTATTTCCCAGGGTAGAGTGGGAATGGTTTTGATAATAAGCGGTTCCTTGGGTTTACGTGGCTGGTACGATTGGCATATGTTGCATCGCTCTACAAAGTTTTTGACGTCATTGTACATTCCCAACCAGAATACGTTTGCTCTTGCACGGTTCAAACATCTTTGTATACCGAAATGGCCTTTGTGTATGAGTGTGATTGTTTCAAGCTGTAGGGTTTTAGGAATAACAATTTTGGCAGCTTTGTAGATGATTTCGTCTTTTAATGTTAAATCTTCCCGGAAATTCCAGTAATTTCTTATCTCGGGTGGTAGGTCGATGATTTTTTCTGGCCAACCCTGTAATATAAATTTTTTAATTAGTATAAGTTCTTTATCGTTTGATGTTTCCAATTTCAATTTTTCTTTTGTTATTGTGGTTAGTTCTGTTAAAGCATGTATTTGTATGTCATCGTCTGGTGTTTTATTAATTTCATTGCTGCAATTTCTGCTAAGTGTATCAGCGAGTTTTATCTCGGTCCCTTTGCGGTAAATAACATTTGGAGCGTACGGGAGCACATAAAGGAGTATTTTTTGAAGCCGAGGTGACGCTGATGATAGTGGTTTTTTAAAGATCGTTTCCAACGGCTTGTGGTCGGTTTCGATGGTAAGTTTTTTTCCATAGACATACTCGTGAAACTTTTCACAGGCAAAGCGTATTGCTGTGGCTTCCTTTTCAATCTGAGCATAGCCTTTTTGAGTGCTCGTCAGCGCTCGGGAAGCGTAGGCTATCGGCTGATCGTTTTGAAGGAGTGCTGCTCCAAGACTGTGTTGGCTTGCGTCCACCTGCAGTTTCACATCTAGGTTTGAATCGTAGTATCGCAGCAATGGAGTTGATGAAAATGATTTTTTTAAAGTTTCAAAAGAAGTTTGTTGAAATTTAGTCCAGGACCATGAAACGTCCTTTTTTAGAAGTTCTCGTAACGGGTGTGTTATTTCTGATAGGTTTGGAATGAATTTTGATAGATATGTTGCCATACCTAAAATTCTCTGGAGTTCGGTCCGATTTTTGGGCACTTTTAGTTGCTCTATAGCGATTGTTTTTTCAGGATCAGCTTGAACTCCTGTTGATGTTAGGATGTGTCCAAGGTATTTTATTTCCGTTGCTTCGAACACACATTTATCTTTGTTTAGCTTAAGGCCGGCATTCGAAAGTACTTTAATGACTTTACTTGTGAGTCCCTGCAGTTGCTCTTTAGTTTTTGCATGAATTAAGATGTCATCAATAGCGACCTCAGTGTTCTGGCATCCTTCAAGAATTTTTTGCATAAAACTTTGGTAGACTTCTGGTGCACACGCAAGTCCAAATGGTATTCGTGTAAATGAAAATAATCCCCAAGGAGTTGACATTGTGAGGTATTTTTGCGTTCTCTCTGTCACCTCGATCTGCCAAAAACCTCTCGTACAATCTAATAATGTAAAGAACTTAGATCCCTTAATATTTGCAGTTATTTGTTCAATGGTTAGTAAAGGATGATAACGTCTACGTATATTTTTATTTACGTCTGTGGGGTCGATACATACCCTGATTTTTTCCTTCTTTCTTACCACTACCATAGGTGAAACTGCAGGGGGGAATCCGTCTGTTTTGATAAGAACACCGAGATTGAGCATATTGTCAATTTCTTTTTTGACATCATCACGTATGGAATATGGAATTTTTCTTGGAGCGTAGTGTTCAAACTTTGGATTGTCGATTAGGTCTATATCGTAAACAAAATCTTTGACCTTTCCAAGTCCTTGAAAAATTTCGCTATCTAAATTTAATTCTTGCACGCGTAGCACTAGAGAACACTTTTCACAGTCATCTTTGCCTAATATTGGCTCGCAATCCGTAAAATCGTTTACAATAAGGAATTTTATTTTCCGATTTTTGCTTCGCACAACACAATCCAGGATCAATTCACCACGCACATCGATTTTTGTTCCACCGAAAGCGATTATCTTCTGTTTTGTTGGTTTTATTTTTTCTAAATTTGATTTTTTTATAAGGCTGGCTGGAAGCACGTTGCACTGCGCGGCGGTGTCGAGCTTAACTTTGATTGTTTTTTCTTCGATTTTTATTTCTTCGTACCAATTTTTTGTCTCATCTTTATTTGTTTCTGATCTTGTGAGAGATAGCACGAACAAACCGCTTGAATCATCACTGCTATTGTCACCTTCTTCATCAGGTTGTGTGTTTCCCTCTAGTGTGTATACTTTATGTCTCTTATTGAACTTGTTTTTTCGTTGAAAGCATAGGTCGGTAAAATGGCCATTTCTTTTACAGTTCTTGCATTTGTGATTATATGCAGGGCATGTTCTTTTCTCATGCTCTGTGCCACAACGTTTACACTTGTAAGTATGTGTGGATTTTTGTTTCGCTGATTTTTTGTGATAGTGTGGTGTATATTTTTTGATGGCATTTACCGCTGCTGTTTCGTTCTTATGTAATTCACGCAATTGCTGCGTTGCTATTTCGCTTGCTCTACATACCTTTATGGCTTGCTCTAGTTTGATGTCATCTTCTGCTAATAATTTTTCGCGCACACTATCATTTCTTATACCCGTTACTATTTTGTCCCGCAATAATGAGTCTTCAAGGTCTTCAAATGCACATTTTTTTGATTGATTTTTTATTTTTGTAAAAAAATCTTCAAAGCTTTCTCCTTCGCCTTGAGTGAGCATATTAAAGGTGTATCTTTCGAATGTTAAGCTTACCTTAGGGGAAAAATGTGCGTTAAACTTATCTATAATAACTGATACGCTATTCTGCTCGGCGGCTGTGAAGGAAAAAGAATTGTATATATTTGCTGCATCAGCTCCTATGCACGACATAAAAGTTGCCACTTGAATTTCCTGTGGTTTTTTGTTTAATTGTGCAGCAATAACAAACCATTTGTAAAGCTGGATCCAGTTTTTCCATGCCAATGAAAGATTTCCACCGGATATCTGGAGTGGCTTTGGTGGTTTGACATAGTTAGCTGCACCAATAGTTTCAGGCGGAGGAGTCGTATCTTCCTTAGGAGTCGTATCTTCTTTAGGAGGCATTTTTTTTATTTTTTTTTTATTTTTATTTAGATTACTATACGAAACTTTATAATTTATTTCTTAATTTTAAGTTTTAAGTTTCTTCTGACACCATGTCAAGTGGCCAATGATTAAGTAACGACTGAAGTGTACTTTTTATTAAGAATACATGAATGTGGTTTACATAGTACAAATATATAAATACATAATACATAAGAGAGAGTGTGTCCAACATATATGACAACGGCCATCTTGGACAAATTAAATAATGCTAGGTTTTTGAGTTCGCTGGATATTAAATCTGCATATTGGCAGATTCCAGTCGAAAAGGAATCGCAGAAGTATACTGCATTTACAGTTCCAGGTAGGGGTTTGTTTCATTTTTTGAGGATGCCATTTGGATTGCATAATGCTCCTGCAACATGGCAAAGATTTATAGATACGGTCCTTGGACCGGAGTTAGAACCATATGTTTTTGTCTATCTCGATGACATCATCATCGTTACAGACACTTTCGAAAAACATATGGAGATTTTAAATGAGTTTTTTAGAAGATTAGTTAAGGCAGGTTTAAAAGTAGGTAGGGAAAAATGTCACTTCGTTAGGCCATCTTTGAAATTTCTGGGATATGTTGTAGACAGAAACGGTTTACACATGGACCCGGAAAAGATAGAAAGCATGTTAGGGATTCCTGCACCCAAAAATGTAAAAGAGGTTAGGAGTTTTATCGGAACGGTATCCTGGTACAGGAGATTTATACCAAACTTTGCGAGTTTGGTTAAGCCGTTATCCGATCTTCTTAAGAAGAACAAAAAGTTTGAGTGGAATAGTGAGTGTGATGAAAGCTTCCGAAAATCTAAAGAGTGTTTAGTTGCAGCACCCATCCTAACGTGTCCGGATTTTACGAAGCCATTTGTCGTTCAGACAGATGCTTCGGACTTTGGGATTGGGGCTGTTTTGAGTCAAAATTGGGATGAAGGAGAAAAAGTGGTTTGCTATTTAAGCAGATCACTAAATAGATGTGAGAGAAACTATTCGACCACAGAAAAAGAGTGCTTAGCTGTTCTGTGGGCTATAGAAAAGTTGCGGCCATATTTAGAGGGAGTGAGATTTACGGTCATCACCGATCACTACTCTCTAATATGGTTGAGCAAGTTGAAGGATCCGGCAGGTAGGCTGGCACGATGGGCTGTACGTATGCAACAGTTCGACTTCGACATTGTTCACCGCAAAGGAAAGGATCATGTGGTGCCAGATATGCTTTCTCGAAGCGTACCGGTTATCTCCGGGATTTCAGAGCCCACAACCGATCCCTGGATATCAAAAATGGTAGGAGAAATAGATAAAAAGCCATTGTCTTTTCCAGCATGGCGAGTAGAAGATGGAAAATTATTAAAATTCGTTAGGGCAAGTCATGTTTTAGTCCACGACACGAATAGTGAGTGGAAGATAGCTGTTCCCAAAAATGATAGGAGGACAATTTTAGAAAATAATCACGACCATCCGTTAGCAGGGCATATGGGGGTAAAGAAAACTTTTGCTAGGATAGGAGAAAGATATTACTGGCCCAAAATGAGGTCAGATATCACTAGGTATGTTAAAAATTGTAAAGTTTGCCAAAGTGTGAAACCGATGAACGAAAAACCGGCTGGGTTGATGACGGAGAGGAAAGGGGTAACCGATCCGTGGGAGATGATTTGTATTGATTTAGTTGGTCCACTTCCTAAATCTAGTAGGGGTTTCGTGTATATTCTGACTGTTGTTGATTATTTTACGAAGTTTCCATTGTTGTTCCCGTTGAGATCTGCAACGGCGAAGTCGGTTTGTAAGGAGTTGGAAGACAATGTCTTCTTGTTGTTTGGCGTTCCAAAATGTGTTGTTTGTGATAACGGTCCGCAGTTCAAGAGTAGAGAACTGAAGTCTTTGTGTGATAATTATGGTTCCACAATTAGGTTTACGGCGAATTACCACCCACAGGCTAATCCTTCAGAAAGGATTAATCAAATCATCAAGAATACTCTTAGGGCGTACGTTTCAGAAAACCATAGGTCTTGGGATGCACAGTTAGCAAAGGTGGCGTGTTGTATACGCACGTCACATCACGAAGTTTTAGGCGTGTCGCCTTACTACGCGAATTTTGGTCGAGGGATGGTGACTTTTGGCAAACCCTTAACCACCATTCCGGATGTTAGGAGTGATAGTACGGATGACACTAGGGAAAGGTTTAGGTT
>CAJZLR020000032.1:0-10000 GCA_916050605.2 Platycheirus albimanus | reverse complement strand
TGTTAACATTTACCACACTTACGATATCTCATTTATAACACAAACTTTCGTAGAAACGATTTCCTACTTTTTGTGGTAAGAAATTCTTCATAATATTTAACAGTTCGTTTCCCACGCTTCACTATACGTATTTTCTAACGTTTACGGCAGTTTTACGACGTCGCATTAATGCTTTAATTACAAAACCGTCCTTTCACAGAAAAATTCAGTTTTTTTTTTTGCATTTGCTCTTAAGTTCCCCAAACCAAGGTTCCACAAAAGGCTTGCTGAATTATCCAGCAGCTAAATTCTTTTTCTACGAATTGGAGGAAATCTCTTTTTAGCCCGATTATTTCACCATATCTGCGTTGTCGTTTTTTTAATTCATAAAGTGACTGTCCTTGTTTACTCAAACTCTATGAATTTCTGTTTTCCCCTTTTACAACCAGGTTCACAGGAAAAATGAGAAAAAAATATTGGCTTCCTACTTTGAAAAAATAAAAAGACAACCTTTCTCCTGGATTATACCATGCATGCTTAAAATAGAGGTACTTTTCGTTAACGTTATATGAATACTTATGTCATTCTCATCGGGAAATTTCTAGAACGAGACGACAGTGTTAACACATGCACTTGTCCCATATCCTCTCTAAGGACTCTTTATTTTGAAAATAAATAATCGCATCGATGGATTCCTTATTCATGTTTTCAACTTACAAAAAATACGAAAAGATAACAAATTTATCTGAAAAATGCATGAATGGAGAAAAACTATGCAAAACAAGTTAACAAGTTAATCTTACAACAATATTGAACAATTTTTTTATAAAAACTACTTGTTATCGATCGAGAGTGATTTGAAATCAAATATAGTAAGCGTTATTGGAAATGGAATTTCATTAGCTCTAAACGGAAGTCAATTGGAATACCCAGTTGTATGAAGTACCTCGACACTACGACTAGAGAGGTGCCAAAGATGTGCAATTTATTCGTAAATTATTTCAAATCTGTTTATTCATTGGATGCTTCTTTTATCCAAGGGATGCCCTCCGTAAGCAGAATTGTTGACTTCGGTTCGGTAATTCTTAGTCGTAAAGAAATTAAAGAGACTTTCTGGATAAGATACTTGTAAACTTTTTTTGAATGATCTGACGAGACTAGATCATTGGTGCCAACGGAATCATCTTCTTGTAAGCATTTATAAATGCCAAAACTTGTCTTGTTTCAGGACTTACAATCCTTTTTTGTTTGAATATAACATCAATAGCATTAATCTGCAAAGCGTGAGAAGAAACAAACCCCTAGGAGTTATCTTAGATACTTACTTACATAACTACCACTATATAGTATCAAAAGAAACACTAGAGAATTCTCCTTATACCTTAAAAACATTTTATAATTCCCTAATAAGGTCAGTTCTGAAGTATTGCAGCATAGTCGGAATCCTTAATGTAATAAATCGAGTGATAGAATGGAAAGAGTTCGAAAGAATTTCACAAGATATGCCTTTTTCAAGTTGAATTGGAGGATGCCAAGACCATCCTATAATATTCGGTGTTTAATGTTTGGAATGCAATCGCTTCAAGGTCGAAGGATATACTTCTCCGTGATGTTTATCAGAGACATATTAACACATCATATTAACTGCCCCCCTTTACTATCATTAGTAACTGGAGGAAACAAGTCATCAAGGACTACACGTTGTCGTTTTCTTATTTATGAACAGTTTCATCATAGCAATTATGGTCGAAATGAACCTGTTTCCCGTTGCATCAGGGAGGCACACTTGAATTGTACCTACTAGATTTGACTTTTATTCGAATTGTAAGAGGGAAATTTTCAAATCAACTATTTTAAATAATATTTCATTTAAATATCTTAATTTTGCTTAGTGCTATTATTTAACAATTGAATATGCAATATGAAGAGAGAGAGAGCGATCTCAGAGAACGGTTGTGTTTTTGATCAGTGTCCGATTAAATACAAAAATAAAGTGCGTCACAAATAAATAAAAAATTAAAATAAGTGTCAAATATAATATTTTTAGCCATACAATTCTTTTAAAAAAGTGTAAACATGGATTTATCATGCATTAAATGCAAAAAAGGAACTCGAAATGAGACCCTTATTAGATGCACCGGTCTTTGTAACAAAGGAATTCATGAAAAGTGCGGTAGTCCTACTAAATTTGACCTTGATAGAATGCAAAGTAATGTAAATATTAAATTTGTTTGTGATCATTGCATTGGATCCATCGCGGTTTTTAAAGAAAACTATGCAAACATTTTATCGTTAATTAACGCGACAGAAATTTTATTAAAAAATATTTTTGAAAAAAGTGTAAAAGAAATGGAGAATAGTGTTAAAGAGACAGTAAAGGAGACATTTAGTGAAATAATAGATAAAAGCTTAAGCAATCACATTAATAAAAACAGTTTAAAAGACTGTGTGAAAGAAGCAGTAAGTGATGCGAAAAAAGAGAGCGAAAAAGAGCAAAAAACATCTTATGCTTCAATACTAAGTGCACTTATTTACATTAAGCCTAAAAATCAACAGGGAAGTGAAAAAACAATAAAAGAAGTGAAAGAAAAAATAAATCCATCAAAATTATCGGTTAAAGTTAATAAAATTTCGAATAAAAAGGACGGCGCAGTTAAAATTCAATGTGAAAATGAAAATGAAAGAAACATTATTTAAAAGAAATTATAGAAAAGTTAAACAATAATTATGATATTAAAGTGAGTGATATGAGAAACCCTAAAGTTTTGATTCATGGCATGAGAGTTCAACTCAATGAAGAGCAAGTGGAAGTGGCTTTAAAAGCACAAAATAAATCTATTATTTTTAAAGAAATTAAGTGTATAAAAGTATTTCAATCAACAAAAAATAAGAGTGTTTATAATGCAATTGTAGATATTGACGGTGTAGCTTTTGCAAATGTCCTGAAAGAAAAAAATGTATATATAGAGTGGGATGAATGCATATGCTATGAATATATAAATGTCAAGAGATGCTTTAAATGTTGCGGTTTCAATCATAGTGCGGCTAAATGTAAGAGTGTGAAAGACATTTGTGCGAAATGCGGCGAAGATGATCATATAACGAAAGAGTGTGTGAGTGAAATCCTTCGTTGTATAAACTGTGTTGCGATGAAAGAGAGATTGAATAACATTGAGAACGACATCGACGTTACCCACGATGCCAGAGATGCCACTTGTCCAGTTTTTCAAAGAAAACTTAAAATTGAAAGGGAAAAAATTTCATACTAGCAGCTAAGTATATTGATGTGTTTGTATTTAAATGTTCAAGGCCTTGTTAATAATTTTGCTGAAATCGAACTGTTGGATAATGAAGAAAAACCACATTTAATTTGTTTGAGCGAAACACATGTGACGGATAAAAAAAGAATTTAATTTTGAAATTATTAACGAGGTCAAAAACACTGTGGGATCCAGTGATGGAAATCGACTTTTGTCGATTGTACTGAGCGCTTAAACAAAATTGGACTGAAAATAAACACACAAATTCAAAAATAAAATTTATTTATCAACAAAGAACAAAACACAAAAGAACAATTAATTTTTGTTATACAGAGGTATTAAGGTAACATAATTACAAATAAATGAACTTCATTCTAATAACTAAATTAATAACGTACGGATTCCCGTATCACAGTAAAGCCATTTGTAAATTGTAACTTTCATTGAACTGGTGCCTAACGTAGGTAACTAATGGTGAACAGTGTTGCCACAATGTTACAAGTGTAACAAAAGTGTTACACTTTTTAATTTTTTTATTCTTTTGTTACGATGTTACTTTTTCTCCGGTTTTGTTACACTTTTTTCTATTAAAATCTTATATGTTTTGCTCTTTAAAAAATATGGAAAAAGTTCAGCTTGCAGCACTTTTTTCTTTCGGCCAAACTTCCAGCGACATCTGTGAATGAATTTGTTTGCTTGCACAAATCACAAGCATAGCAAAACGTCAAACTGCGAGAATGAAAACGAGAAACAACAAGCATACAATATATACAGTTATTTTTATGTCTCGCAGTTCGCAGATCCCAGTCGCCGTAGACAAAATGTGCAAACAAAGTTTGTGAAATTGAATTGAAATCGATTTTTTGCTTGCTCTATAGGGCAAGTATTAATTTCGTGCAGACAACAAAATATAGGTTTTAATCAAACATAACATTACATTAACCAAAAAAGTGGTTTTTGCCATACCGTCCGTCTGCGGTCTGTCTGTGCGGATGTGCGGATGTGCGCTTTTTCACGTCATGCTACAGCCTAAACGGCTTGACGGATTTTCTTCAAACTTTATATACAGCATATTGAAGAAAAACGGTTGTCGAAGTTTTTTTTATTTCGTTTTAGCCCGGGTCAAACTGGTACCTTTCAAGTAACGGTTTTTTTCATTTTGAATTTGCTCGAAAATGGGTCTAACAATTTTGATTAAACTTAAAATTTAGCTAACTTTAAGCATTTCTAACAAAACTGCGTTTTTTTGTTTTTGGCTCAAATGGTCGTAACGAAAATCAGGTTTTAACGGCTTTTTTTCAAATAGCCATAAGTTCACAACGGCTTGATTGAATAAACTCAAATTTTGTTTGACATAGTTTTTCATAGTCTTCTATAGGATGGTTTAGTAATTTTTTCACTGAAGCCTTTCTAAACGGTGGCTTCCATACAACGCGCCGTTGAGTTTTAGCCAACTTTTTTTGGTTTTTTCTAATTTTCTCGAAAATGGCTCTAACGATTTTGATTAAACTTTGTGTGTTATATTCTTTTAGTGTTTTTAAGAGAACTGCGTTTTTAGTTTTTGGCTCAAAATGCAAATAAGGGAGATCTGCTCTTAACGGCTTTTTTTCAAATGGCCATAAGTTTTCAACGGTTGCATCGAATTTACTCAAACTTTGTTTGGTATAGTTCCTTACAGCTTCCTATCAGATGGCATTGATATTTTTCAGTTTCTCTTTTTTAAATGGTGGCTCCTATACAAAGAGCCACTAGATTTTGGCCATTTTTTTAATTTTTTCTAATTTACTCAAAAAAGGCTGCCCCCGATTTTTATGAAACTTTGTATGTAACATTCAGAGAATACTTCAAACAAAACTGCATATATAGTTTTTGGATATACATGATAATAGCGGAAATTGCTTTTAACAGTATTATTAATTTGGCCATAAGTGGACATTTGTATCATTTATAACACCCAAAAGATAACGTCTTAATTTTAAATATTAAAGGTTTCTTAAAGTTAGCTCCCGTATATCGATTTTTCCAGTTTCAGTCAAATTTTTTTAGGTTTTACCAAATTTTTCAAAAATGAGTTGTTCTCATTGAACGAAAAGTTTGTTTTCATCGTACTTTTGCACCCACAGAGCAAGTACGTGCGACCCAGTCGTGCATTTTATTTCACTTCTATCACCTATCACTTCTTTTAAACAAATTTTCAGTTTTGAAAAATTCTACATCATCGGATGATATTGAAGTATAATAAGTTGGTCCAAAGATTTTGAAAAAGAAATTCCTATGCCTAAAAATTCAAAAAAGTTAAAGAAATCTGATGGCTTACCTCCTTTTTTCCCAAAAAGCGTTTTAACTTTCGATTTTCAAGTGAATAATAAAATTTCATAAGATTGTTTCAATTCTTTTTTCCCAAAATCATAAGGCCCAAGACCATTTTAACAAATTAGAGCAAGTTCGTACGACCCAGTCGTGCACTTTGTTTTTTTTTCCTGTATCTAGTTGATTCGTTGCTTCGCTGACTGACTTTTCGACTACCGGCGAGCCTTTTACCCACATTGCGAAGACTTCTCTGCTTGGCTTTCCGGCCCACGTTGTAAAAGTTTTTCAGAACAAAAAATGATATCATGTAAATGTTGGCCACGACTACGTCTGAGCCGTTCCATTCGGAAGGTCCACGTTCCATTCGGAAGGTCCAACGAGACCATGAGCTTGAGTTTCAGGAAGCACGTTGTCCGTTAACATTGGCGAGTTAACAGTTAACAGTTAATACACTGATCGATGGCAACCAACTCAGATAATTTATTTTGCAAATAAAGATTTGAATTGAACTTGTAGATACTTTTTGTTAAAAAATTATTTATTTAATTTTCTGCTATACCTACATATAAAAGAAAACTAAAAAATTACATTTTTAACAAAAAGTATTAATTCGATTAAAAATTTTATAAGCAAAACAAATTCTTTGAGTTAAATGCCATCGATCAGTTAAGCATTTGTGTTTTAAATCCAACCATAACATAGATACTAAATTATCCATTTGATTTTTTTTTTCGGTTTGGTTTTCCGTATAGCTATAATTGGCCCTTAACGTAGAAATTGAGCCAGAAATGGACTTTATCACTAAACAAAATTTCACGATAAGACACCGAACTTGCATTAAATGTGTCCAATAACACAGCGATCTATTTGGAGACCCTGTTTTGGTGTGATGACTTGTCAAACGATACCGAACAAAAATGAAGAAGCAGTTTGATAATAATTAATTGCGCTTTGGGTATGTTCGCATCGCACATAGACTTTTTTAGTGAAGATAAGTGAACATTTTGTACCGACGATTCAAAATTGTACTGAAAATGGCAAAGATGTACTTACGTACTGAGAAAATCAAATTGTACTGAATTCAGTACAATAGTAAGCCTTTTTCCATCACTGGTGGGATCTGATTGCCTGGAACTGAATGTTGGTGATAGTAATATTTTGATAAAAATACTCTTAGTGTATAGATCACCTAGTTATTCAAGAGCCGATTTTTGTACAATGTTTGATAACTTACTAGAACACGTAGTTGCTGATAAAGATTTTATTATTGTTGGTGATTTTAATGCCGACTGGTTGAGTGATGGAACTTATAAGAATAGAATACAGTCTGTGTGTGTTGAAAACAACTTGTCTGTCAACGATCAACCAACGAGGATAACGGAGAGTTCTTCCACACTCATAGATTATGTTATATCAAATGCTAGACAAATAACTGCAAGAACTGACGCAAAATTGAAAATTTAAAGTATTGAAATTGAACTATAATAAAGAAACATTTTTTTCAAAACTCTTTAATAGTAAACTTGTTGGAGTGGATGTGGTTAATAACAGTGTGGATGAACTAGCTGATTTGTTATGCGATGAATTGAATGAAATTGTTGAAGATATGATTATTGAAAAGACTGTAAGATTAAATAAGTGTGAATGGTTTAATAGAAAACTTGCGAATTTAAGAAACACAAAAATTTTAAAATATGAACAATTTAAATTTGGAAACCAGAGATCAGAGTGGAATGAGTATATTTCAGCTAGAAACACATATGAAAAAGAACTTCAATCTGTAAAAGATAATTTCGTACAAAAAAAGTTGACTTTTCATCAAAGCCTCAAAAATTATGGAAAAACATAAAAAAAATCGTCTTAAATACTCAACACAGTGAAATAAAAAGCGTCTCATTTAACGGAAATATGATTTATTGCAGTAAAGAAATAGCAAGTGAATTTAATAAATACTTTATTAAAAGTGTGGAAGATATTATCGCAGATATTCCCCAAATAAGTTATTATGACAAAATAAATAATGCTAGCACTGTTTTCACTTTTAAAACTATTTGCTCAAAGGAATTGATGTTTTAAAATCTATGGGTAAAAAGAAAGACTATACATTTATAAGTGCGGATATGTTCTTAGACGGTTTTGAGATTCTTGGTCAGATGTTAAAGGCAATTTTTAATAAATCGATGTTGACGGGGTGTTTTCCAAGCAAATGGAAAGAATCAATGGTTGTACCAATTCAAAAAGTTCAAAATACTAAACTAAGTGAAGAGTACAGACCAGTCAATATGCTTCCTACTTATGAAAAGGTGTTAGACAAACTTGTAGAAAATCAATTTAGGTGTTATATGGAAGAAAACAATTTGATAATGGAACAACAATCCGGTTTCAGAAAAGGATACTCCTGTGAAACCGCGTTGAATTGGGTGATTGAGGACTGGAAAAATCAAATGGACGATACAAATATCCGGCAGACGGCTTATATGCCATGCTTGTATTTCTTAAATTGAATATTACTAAAATGTTACTTTATTTTTATAAGAACAATAAAGAAAGAATTGAATTGAATTGAAAACATCATTGAAAAATAGAGAATAAATTCAAGTACCTATGGTTTAAAAATTCAAAAAAAAAAAAAAAAAAAAAAACCATACAAATATAATTATTGCGGTTTTTCTAGATTTCAAGAGAGCGTTTGAAACTGTTGATCGTGAAATACTTTTAAAAAAGCTTTCAAAATATGGAATACAAAATAATGAATTGAAGTGGTTTAAATCATACCTAAATTGTTGTACTCAGCGTACCTCAGTGAATAATGATGTTACAGATTAAAATGACGTTAACACCGGTGTACCTCAAGGTTTTGTGTTGGGTGTGTTCTTGTTTTTGTTATACATTAATGATATTAATTTGGCTGTAAAGTACTGCAAGCTTTGTATGTTTGCTGATGATGCTCTGCTCTTTATATCGGGAAAAGATATCAACGATTGTACTGAGAAAGTAAATATTGACTTAAAATCAATAAGTGAATGGCTATATAGTTAATAAGCTTAAATTAAATATAAAGAAAACTAAGTATATGTGTATCAATAGTATGGATGATAATGTTGTGCATATTGATGGAGAAAATATTGAGCGTGTGAATGAATTCAAGTATTTAGGTGTTGTGATTGATAATAAAATAAACTTAAAAGCTAACACGGATTTTGTTTGTAAGAAAGTGTCTAAAAAAGTATATTTCCTTATACGAATTAGAAATAAAATGCACGACTGGGTCGCACGAACTTGCTCTAATGAGTGACATTGGTTTAGGCGTTTAGGGGCTTGAGATTTTGATGAAAATAAAATTTTCAAAATTCTTAAATAAATACTTAAACTAATTTGAGCTGAAAAAAAAGTACGCCATTTTATTTCTTGGATAAATTTTAATTTATGAGAATAAATTTATAAAAATCTGTGGAGCGGTTTTTGAGAAAAAAAGTTTTTTTTGAAAAACTTTTTGAAAAATTTTTTCAAAAAAAATTCAAAAACGCCAGTTCATAGGTATTCATCAAGTTCATTTATTTAAAATTTTTAGAAAAAAATTTAATAAGCAGTTTTCAAAATATTAATTTCTTAAATTTTTTTCTTAAAAATGCTTTTAAAAATACAAAAAAATATTGGTATGCAATACAAATTGAGCTACCTACAGCTATATGTGTGTGAAATTTCGAAAGAATCGGTTTAGTCGTTTTCGAGTTAGTCGAAAGCAAAAAAAACGGTCCTATGGAAACTACCGTTCTTAGCCATTTTTTAAAACTTTTTTTAAGCCATATGATTGGTCGTTCCTAAAAAGCAACACTGATTTTTTAAATAAAAATCGTTAGAGCCGTTTTTGAGGAATATAAGCTTTAAAATAACGGTTGTATGGCAGGTACCGTTATTTTTTGAGCTAAAAAAAAATTTCAATTTCCCCTCTGTACAATACCTAAAAAAGTCTATATACCAAGTTTGAAGCGATTCAGCCCACCCGTTTGGGCTGTAGTTGTCTATACATACAGACAGACAGACAGACAGACAGACAGACATACAGACGGACAGAATTTTTAGACCATCTTTTTTCGTCTTCGCTATCATCGTAATGTCATGTTTGATTGTTATCTCAAAACTTTTTTTTCGACGAATGCATAACTTGCCTTATAGTACCTATAATCGCAAGTAAAAAAGCATCGACTGCTACAGCTATCAAAATATATAACGCGATTGTCAAACCTCATTTTCAGTATTGCTCTACCATTTTATTCTTATCATCCCAAGGTGATAAAACTCGCCTTCAGAGACTCCAAAATAAGGCAATGCGAATTATCTTAAAATGTGCACGCTTAACTCATATAAAAGCCATGTTAAAAAGACTTAATTGGTTAAACACATTGCAACAAATCAAACTGAACATTCTGTTATTCGTCCTTAAAATGAAA
>CAJZLR020000031.1:17500-30000 GCA_916050605.2 Platycheirus albimanus | reverse complement strand
AGGGTTTGCCAAAAGTCACCATTCCTCGACCAAAATTCGCGTAGTAAGGCGACACGCCTAAAACTTCGTGATGTGACGTGCGTATACAACACGCCACCTTCGCTAACTGTGCATCCCAAGACCTATGGTTTTCTGAAACATACGCCCTAAGAGTATTCTTGATAATTTGATTAATCCGTTCTGACGGATTAGCCTGAGGATGGTAATTCGCCGTAAACCTAATTGTGGAACCATAGCTGTCACACAAAGACTTCAGTTCTCTACTCTTGAACTGTGGACCGTTATCACAAACAACACATTTTGGAACACCAAACAACAAGAAGACATTGTCTTCCAACTCCTTACAAACAGACTTCGCCGTTGCAGATCTCAACGGGAACAACAATGGAAATTTGGTAAAGTAATCGACGACCGTTAGAATGTAGACAAAACCCCTACTCGATTTCGGAAGTGGACCTACCAAATCAATGCAAATCATCTCCCACGGATCGGTTACCCCTTTCCTCTCCGTCATCAACCCAGCTGGTTTTTCATCAATAGGTTTCACACTTTGGCATATTTTACAGTTCCTAACATACCTAGTTATATCTGACCTCATTTTTGGCCAATAAAATTTATCTCCTATCCTACAAAAAGTTTTCTTAACCCCCATATGCCCTGCTAACGGATGGTCGTGATTTTCTTCTAAGATCTTTTTCCTATCATTCTTTGCTACTACTAACTTCCACTCACTATTACTATCATGAACTACTACATGATTTGCCTTAACAAACTTAAACAATTTTCCCTGTTCTACTCTCCAGGCTGGAAAAGACAATGGTTTCTTTTCCACCTCTCCTATCATCTTTTCTATCCAAGGATCTTTTGTAGGCTCTGAAATCCCAGATAAAACTGGTACGCTCCTGGAGAGCATATCTGGCACTACATGATCCTTCCCTTTGCGGTGAACAATGTTGAAATCGAACTGCTGCATACGTACAGCCCATCGAGCCAGCCGACCTGCTGGGTCTTTCAACTTGCTCAACCATATCAGAGAGTAGTGATCGGTAATAACCGTGAATTTCACACCCTCTAAATATGGCCGTAACTTTTCTATCGCCCACAGAACAGCCAAGCACTCTTTTTCTGTGGTCGAATAGTTACGCTCGCAACGATTAAGTGATCTGCTCAAATAGCAAATCACTTTCTCGCCATCGTCAAAATTTTGACTAAGAACCGCACCAATCCCAAAGTCCGAAGCATCCGTCTGAACGACAAATGGCTTCGTGAAATCCGGGCACGTTAGAATAGGTGCCGCTACCAAACATTCTTTAGCTTTTCTAAAGCTTTCCTCACATTCACTACTCCAGACAAACTTCCTATTTTTCTTCGTCAATTCCGACAACGGTTTCACCAAACTAGCAAAGTTTGGAATGAATCTCCTATACCAGGATACCGTGCCGATGAAGCTCCTAACTTCCTTCACATTTTTAGGTGATGGAATTCCTAACATACTCTCTATCTTTTCTGGGTCCATGTGGAGACCGTTTCTGTCAACAACATAGCCCAAAAATTTTAGAGAAGGCCTAACAAAATGACATTTTTCCCTACCTACTTTTAAACCTGCCTTTATTAGTCTATCAAAAACCTCATTCAAAATTTCCATATGCTTCTCAAAAGTGTCTGTCACGATGATGATGTCATCGAGATAGACGAAGACATATGGTTCTAACTCAGGTCCAAGGACCGTATCTATAAAACGTTGCCAAGTTGCGGGTGCATTATGCAAACCGAACGGCATTCTCAAAAAATGAAATAGTCCCCGACCTGGAACTGTAAATGCAGTATACTTCTGCGAATCCTTCTCAACTGGAATCTGCCAATAAGCAGACTTAATGTCCAGTGAGCTTAAAAACCTAGCGTTATTTAACTTATCTAAGATGGCCGTAATATATGGGAGGGGGTAGGCGTCCCTATCTGTTACCTCATTCAACTTCCTATAATCTACACAAAACCTATACGTGCCATCTTTCTTCTTAATCATGACAATGGGTGAAGCCCATGGACTGTCAGATTTTTCAATGACTCCGTCTCGGAGCATCTCTTCTAATTCCCTATCTATAAACTTCTGAATAGCTGGCGACACCGGATAGTACCGCTGTTTAATCGGCTCAGCTTTTGTCCTAATTTTGTGCGACACCATCTGTGTGCACCCTAACCCCTCTGGCATTTCTTTAAAAAGTTTTTCTAAACAACTGTCTAACTCTTGTTGTTGTGTCTCTGTCAATTCCGTTAAATGTTCCGCCACGGACATCGAAGCCAAAGAGCTTTGGTTCGAAAAAGTCCATTCCCTCGATTTTAAATCCGGGACCACACCCGATAGAGCCCAAAAATCTGCTCCTAAAATCAACCTATGAGGAAGGCGGGGAATGACGAGACACTCTACTAAAACTATTCTCTCTTTTACCCTAATTGGAAGTGAAATAACTCCCTCTACTCCTATACCTGCACCATCCGCTAATGTAACTCTATCTATGTTGGTCTTCCCTAACTCTAAACCTAAATCTTTCAAAATTTCCCACCCGTCCCTACAAATAATTGTGCGTGAAGCACCTGAATCTAAAAGACCTAGCATTTTGATACCAAAAATCTCAACGCCTAAATATGGCCGTTGATCTCTACCACTCTGCTCTAGTGTGAAACCCAAATGAATTGCCGACTGGTTACCAGTAGGCAACCTGAAAGAATTTAACGACGCTCTCGTCCTACTGACCCGAGAGTGCGTCTCGCATTTCCCGACTGGTTATTCGAAACCATGTTTCTCGACTGTTGATTATTTTGACCGAAGTTCCTACAACAATTTGGGCAGTTACTTCGAGTAACTCCCTGCCTACCACAACCATAACAACGCCTAGGAGCGGAACACCTATTTGCAAAATGGCCTGATCCATTGCAATTAAAGCATCTCATAGTTGGTCTCCCATCACCAACTTGAGAATTTTGAATGGGTGGGCTCGAAGATTGAGCTTGAAAACGAACCTGACGACTAGTTTCGTTGTTCTCAGAAACAACCGAAACTGTAGGAGCATCAATACCTACGTATGCTAGATCCGGTTCTAGCAACGTCCTATTCCTAACACTGGGAGGTGGGACATATGATTCAACGTTAGCCCTAACTGCTTCTAAATTACGCCCTAACAAAACTAAATCAGAAACACAACTAGGATTCGCCAATCCAAGTTGCGTCTGATAGAACGGTGTCAAATTCTTTTGGATAATTGACAGCTTCCTCCGTTCCAAAATTGGTTCAGAAAGCCTGCCAAACAAATTCTGCATCGTCGCCACATAGACACCGATGGACTCATCCTTGCCTTGTGTGCGACGCCTAATCTCATCTAATAACGAATCGTCGTAATTCGGTGGTAAGAACTCCAGCTTCAACTCTCTGATAAGTTCTTGCCACGAATTAACCGAGACCCTAATTGCCCTATACCATATAAGAGCTTTCCCTATAAACAAATCTACCGCTGCCCTAAAAACTTGACTTTCTGTCACCCCTCTAGCCGAACGGATCTCCTCTACTCTCTCAAGAAATGAGTTCACTGAGGCACCACAACGCTCACCAGTGAACTTCACCTCCCACTTCGACAAATTTTCAAATTTTTCATTAGTGACTACAACCCTTTCTACACTATCTCTATCTCTATCTCTTCTATCATTCTCTCTAATGATGCTGGTTGTTGTTTTTCTAGGCCCTACATCTACTTCCTCAATATTTCTAGAAACCCCAGTTGAGGTTCCCGCCGGCTTCTTCTTTTGAGGTTCGGTTGAACTCTCATCTTCATCTTCCGAACAACTTTCTTCTACTTCTTGTTCTTGATTCTCCTCCAGATCTGCCAATGCTAAAACGAGTTTACTTTTTAATTTATTCCTAACCTTAACCTCATCATCCCCTATTGGCTGGGATCTACCTACTCTACCTAATCCCCACTCAACTTTTGCTAAAATTTTTAAATACTCCTTCGATTTTCTTGATTTAGGGGGATTCATCAACAACTGACCTATCTCAACTAATTTTATCTCAATTGCCTTTTGATCCTGTTCAAAAGTGAACGGATACAAGGCAGAGACCCACGATTTCCTTTTTTCCAAAAGCCTAGACGACCTAAGAGATTTTCTCATCTCGTCAACTGTCCCTACATCTAAACCCCTACACTCCATTTCATAGGCTAACTCATCCTTATCTAACCTATTTATATCCATTTTGAATCTAATTAAAACTAACTATAATCACAGAATTAAAAAAAAACAAAAAAACAAAAAAAAATAAAACTTTTGTCAAAAACTCAAAGCAACAAAAATAAGACTTAAAAATGTTGACCGGAAATTAAAAAAAACTCAAAATAATTATCAAAAAAGAAGAAGAAAAAAAAAAACTTAAACAAAACTCAAAAAAAATAAAGCGCACAAAAAAGAATAACTTTTCTTATAACCAAAAAAATAAAAAAAATAAAAATTCCCAAAACAACAAAATAAAATAGAAGAAAATACTACTTTTCTACAAAAAAATATTTTTTAAAATGGTACCACTTTTTTTTAAAGTGGCAACCTCGAAAACAAAATTAATGTTTTGTTAAAATACAATACGACGGAAAGAGACAAACGTATGTCAATTCCTCGTGCCAAGACAAATCAATATTTATCAATAAAAAAACTAAAGTAAAATTAAGCAACAACTAATTAAACACAAAATCAAAATAAAATGTAAAATGCTAAATTTTCAAAAGGCGATAAAAAGAGAAAAGAAATAAAAATAATAAAAAAAAATAATATCTACCACTCTCCTTTTCTGCACCGCCAATCACCACTGTCACCAAACACAAATTATTTCTTGCTGCTCCTGCTTGCTTAAGCACACAGTTTCCTGATGTTTTTGTATACCTATATGGGAATATAAAAAAACAGGCAGTAAAACACTCTTTTTTTTTTATTTAGATAAAAACAAGAAAAAACAATGGACTTCCCTAAACCACAGACACAAAGAACAATAACAAGCCAAGAAAATTTTCCACACTGCTTCCACAAAAACTTTAATGCCCCAAGTTGGGTGGCCAATTTGTTACGATACACTTTCCGCGAATTGAATTTTATTGACAATCTAATAATTATAATTATTCGAACTTAAACACCGCGAACAACAAACAAACAAATTAAAATATAAACAAAACGAGACGAATAAGAAATTTGCGCAACCGGCGCACCGAGAATTGAAATCGATAATGATTAATGATTATGGAATAGAAACGTCAAAACAAAGAGAGTAAGAGCGACAAAAAAAAAAAAGTGTATCAAAACAAGTTTTGTATTTTTTTAATACAACCACCTTCCGACTGCTCAGCGAGGGGTGGGTTCGAAAAATCTAGACGCGATAAAATCGATATTAAAAAAATATGTGTGTGGAAGACAATAAAAAAAATGAATTAGAATTAAATGCGAGTACAGGGTGTACTCGTTTAGAAGTGGGCGCCAGGAAACTTTAATGGTAGTTTGCCTTACCAAATGGAAGCTGAAAAATCTTCAAGTTTGAAAGAATTAAACGAGAAAATTATTATTCCCAATGGGAAGTTGAATTATTTTATTGATTGGAAGTTATTGGTCTGGGAAACCTTGGCAGAAGGCCTGGACGAAAACCCAGAGTCTTTTCAACAAAAAGAAAAAGCAAGAACAATAGTTTTTCGAGATTAGCAGAAGGCTAATTCTCGAAAATAAAATTGAAGCAAATAACAAAAAGAAGCAAACAAAGGTTTGTGTCAAATTGACACAAAGAAAGATCGCAATGGTAAAGAACGTTACAAGGTCAAAAATAAAGGTCACGGGTCCCACAATCTTGGGAGGGAAGCGAATATTCAGCGAAGGCCTACTTTAACGACAATTTATTTGCCCCACACAGGGTCACAAACAAATCGAAATAACAAAAGAAACAAATCAAACAAACAATTAACGAGCTAAAATTTCTGGTAACCACCAGACACAGAAATACTTAGCTTTGCAGATCTAAAAATTCTCCAACAAAAGTATTTTTCTCACGGCTTTTCCAATATCAACTCTAAGTTTCCTCAAATGGTTTTCTTCTGTATTCTTCAAGTTTTCCTTTCAATTTCGATCAAAATTTTGTAATTTTTCACTTCTCTTTTATTTTTCTACTTTTATTTCCAAAAGTTTCTTCTTATCTTTTCAAAATCCAAAAATTGAATTGTCATCCAAAATGGAGGCTTGGCTTGTCCACTTCGCCCCGACCATATAGCCATCCTCTTCGGATCTTTTGCGTGGTGGTGTTCTTGTCTCAGTCATGCAGCAGCATCTCGCCCATCTATGCAGAGACGTGCGACTGAGAGCGGTGAAACCATTGCACGCGATCCTATGCGTTGAGGATGCGATCCTCGTAGGCTCAGTGGACGTGTTCAGCCGTATACCGTCAATTATATTTAATTTTAAAAGGCAAGTGAAAAACTACGACACCACGCGCAAAGTCCCCAGCCCAAACCGGCCCAAACTAATTACTATGAGAAGAATACTTTTGCTGGAGAGAATCCTAACCATTTTCCAACTAAAATGGTGGGAATTATAAACAAGAATAATCTAAATTCCATAGACCTTCGCGCAGATAATATTTACGGAGAAAAACACATCATTGCTATCTTTCTTTGATATCAGACACTTTACGGTGGGCACTCGGCCATTCTAAATTTACGGTGGTGTGACTATAATTCACACTTTGTTGTGTTGTTGTGGGCTCCTCTTTCGAACTCGTTGGAAAGCTTCATCACTTTCTTCACTATGCGTGCGAGTCTCCAGCCCGTCCGCTGGCTCAACACGATAGACTGATGCGTGTGAGTCTCCAGCTCATCCGCTGGCTCAGCACGATTACATTAGAATACGTTGCGGGCAAGTCTCCAGCTAGTCCGCTGGCTCAACCCGATGGAAAATAACCTGCTTAGTTATCCTCTCTGAGTCACTCTCAAAACTCCCAGAGGACAACGGACTCAAAATGTGGGTCGAAAAATAGGAATGGATAGGATGGAGCGGAAACAAATATCGAGAGTTGAACCGTGCCAAAAGCGCACGATTTGACCAGGTTTTAAGAACCAAAAGAATGATTTTTGTTGCGGTAAATCTTACCGTAACAGTGTGTGTGTGTGTGCGTGTGTGTGTGTGTGTGTGTGTGTGTGTGTGTGTGTGTGTGTGTGTGTGTGTGTGTGTGTGTGTGTGTGTGTGTGTGTGTGTGTGTGTGTGTGTGTGTGTGTGTGTGTGTGTGTGTGTGTGTGTGTGTGTGTGTGTGTGTGTGTGTGTGTGTGTGTGTGTGTGTGTGTGTGTGTGTGTGTGTGTGTGTGTGTGTGTGTGTGTGTGTGTGTGTGTGTGTGTGTGTGTGTGTGTGTGTGTGTGTGTGTGTGTGTGTGTGTGTGTGTGTGTGTGTGTGTGTGTGTGTGTGTGTGTGTGTGTGTGTGTGTGTGTGTGTGTGTGTGTGTGTGTGTGTGTGTGTGTGTGTGTGTGTGTGTGTGTGTGTGTGTGTGTGTGTGTGTGTGTGTGTGTGTGTGTGTGTGTGTGTGTGTGTGTGTGTGTGTGTGTGTGTGTGTGTGTGTGTGTGTGTGTGTGTGTGTGTGTGTGTGTGTGTGTGTGTGTGTGTGTGTGTGTGTGTGTGTGTGTGTGTGTGTGTGTGTGTGTGTGTGTGTGTGTGTGTGTGTGTGTGTGTGTGTGTGTGTGTGTGTGTGTGTGTGTGTGTGTGTGTGTGTGTGTGTGTGTGTGTGTGTGTGTGTGTGTGTGTGTGTGTGTGTGTGTGTGTGTGTGTGTGTGTGTGTGTGTGTGTGTGTGTGTGTGTGTGTGTGTGTGTGTGTGTGTGTGTGTGTGTGTGTGTGTGTGTGTGTGTGTGTGTGTGTGTGTGTGTGTGTGTGTGTGTGTGTGTGTGTGTGTGTGTGTGTGTGTGTGTGTGTGTGTGTGTGTGTGTGTGTGTCTGTGTGTGTCTGTGTCTGTGTGTGTGTGTGTCTGTGTGTGTGTGTGTGTGTGTGTGTGTGTGTGTGTGTCTGTGTGTGTGTGTGTCTGTGTGTGTGTGTGTCTGTGTGTGTGTGTGTCTGTGTGTGTGTGTGTCTGTGTGTGTGTGTGTCTGTGTGTGTGTGTGTCTGTGTGTGTGTGTGTCTGTGTGTGTGTGTGTCTGTGTGTGTGTGTGTCTGTGTGTGTGTGTGTCTGTGTGTGTGTGTGTCTGTGTGTGTGTGTGTCTGTGTGTGTGTGTGTCTGTGTGTGTGTGTGTCTGTGTGTGTGTGTGTCTGTGTGTGTGTGTGTCTGTGTGTGTGTGTGTCTGTGTGTGTGTGTGTCTGTGTGTGTGTGTGTCTGTGTGTCTGTGTGTCTGTGTGTCTGTGTGTCTGTGTGTCTGTGTGTCTGTGTGTCTGTGTGTGTGTGTGTCTGTGTGTGTGTGTGTCTGTGTGTGTGTGTGTCTGTGTGTGTGTGTGTCTGTGTGTGTGTGTGTCTGTGTGTCTGTGTGTCTGTGTGTCTGTGTGTCTGTGTGTCTGTGTGTCTGTGTGTCTGTGTGTCTGTGTGTCTGTGTGTCTGTGTGTCTGTGTGTCTGTGTGTCTGTGTGTCTGTGTGTCTGTGTGTCTGTGTGTCTGTGTGTCTGTGTGTCTGTGTGTCTGTGTGTCTGTGTGTCTGTGTGTCTGTGTGTCTGTGTGTCTGTGTGTCTGTGTGTCTGTGTGTCTGTGTGTCTGTGTGTCTGTGTGTCTGTGTGTCTGTGTGTCTGTGTGTCTGTGTGTCTGTGTGTCTGTGTGTCTGTGTGTCTGTGTGTCTGTGTGTCTGTGTGTCTGTGTGTCTGTGTGTCTGTGTGTCTGTGTGTCTGTGTGTCTGTGTGTCTGTGTGTCTGTGTGTCTGTGTGTCTGTGTGTCTGTGTGTCTGTGTGTCTGTGTGTCTGTGTGTCTGTGTGTCTGTGTGTCTGTGTGTCTGTGTGTCTGTGTGTCTGTGTGTCTGTGTGTCTGTGTGTCTGTGTGTCTGTGTGTCTGTGTGTCTGTGTGTCTGTGTGTCTGTGTGTCTGTGTGTCTGTGTGTCTGTGTGTCTGTGTGTCTGTGTGTCTGTGTGTCTGTGTGTCTGTGTGTCTGTGTGTCTGTGTGTCTGTGTGTCTGTGTGTCTGTGTGTCTGTGTGTCTGTGTGTCTGTGTGTCTGTGTGTCTGTGTGTCTGTGTGTCTGTGTGTCTGTGTGTCTGTGTGTCTGTGTGTCTGTGTGTCTGTGTGTCTGTGTGTCTGTGTGTCTGTGTGTCTGTGTGTCTGTGTGTCTGTGTGTCTGTGTGTCTGTGTGTCTGTGTGTCTGTGTGTCTGTGTGTCTGTGTGTCTGTGTGTCTGTGTGTCTGTGTGTGTGTGTCTGTGTGTGTGTCTGTGTGTCTGTGTGTCTGTGTGTCTGTGTGTCTGTGTGTCTGTGTGTCTGTGTGTCTGTGTGTCTGTGTGTCTGTGTGTCTGTGTGTCTGTGTGTCTGTGTGTCTGTGTGTCTGTGTGTCTGTGTGTCTGTGTGTCTGTGTGTCTGTGTGTCTGTGTGTCTGTGTGTCTGTGTGTCTGTGTGTCTGTGTGTCTGTGTGTCTGTGTGTCTGTGTGTCTGTGTGTCTGTGTGTCTGTGTGTCTGTGTGTCTGTGTGTCTGTGTGTCTGTGTGTCTGTGTGTCTGTGTGTCTGTGTGTCTGTGTGTCTGTGTGTCTGTGTCTGTGTCTGTGTCTGTGTGTGTGTGTGTGTGTGTGTGTGTGTGTGTGTGTGTGTGTGTGTGTGTGTGTGTGTGTGTGTGTGTGTGTGTGTGTGTGTGTGTGTGTGTGTGTGTGTGTGTGTGTGTGTGTGTGTGTGTGTGTGTGTGTGTGTGTGTGTGTGTGTGTGTGTGTGTGTGTGTGTGTGTGTGTGTGTGTGTGTGTGTGTGTGTGTGTGTGTGTGTGTGTGTGTGTGTGTGTGTGTGTGTGTGTGTGTGTGTGTGTGTGTGTGTGTGTGTGTGTGTGTGTGTGTGTGTGTGTGTGTGTGTGTGTGTGTGTGTGTGTGTGTGTGTGTGTGTGTGTGTGTGTGTGTGTGTGTGTGTGTGTGTGTGTGTGTGTGTGTGTGTGTGTGTGTGTGTGTGTGTGTGTGTGTGTGTGTGTGTGTGTGTGTGTGTGTGTGTGTGTGTGTGTGTGTGTGTGTGTGTGTGTGTGTGTGTGTGTGTGTGTGTGTGTGTGTGTGTGTGTGTGTGTGTGTGTGTGTGTGTGTGTGTGTGTGTGTGTGTGTGTGTGTGTGTGTGTGTGTGTGTGTGTGTGTGTGTGTGTGTGTGTGTGTGTGTGTGTGTGTGTGTGTGTGTGTGTGTGTGTGTGTGTGTGTGTGTGTGTGTGTGTGTGTGTGTGTGTGTGTGTGTGTGTGTGTGTGTGTGTGTGTGTGTGTGTGTGTGTGTGTGTGTGTGTGTGTGTGTGTGTGTGTGTGTGTGTGTGTGTGTGTGTGTGTGTGTGTGTGTGTGTGTGTGTGTGTGTGTGTGTGTGTGTGTGTGTGTGTGTGTGTGTGTGTGTGTGTGTGTGTGTGTGTGTGTGTGTGTGTGTGTGTGTGTGTGTGTGTGTGTGTGTGTGTGTGTGTGTGTGTGTGTGTGTGTGTGTGTGTGTGTGTGTGTGTGTGTGTGTGTGTGTGTGTGTGTGTGTGTGTGTGTGTGTGTGTGTGTGTGTGTGTGTGTGTGTGTGTGTGTGTGTGTGTGTGTGTGTGTGTGTGTGTGTGTGTGTGTGTGTGTGTGTGTGTGTGTGTGTGTGTGTGTGTGTGTGTGTGTGTGTGTGTGTGTGTGTGTGTGTGTGTGTGTGTGTGTGTGTGTGTGTGTGTGTGTGTGTGTGTGTGTGTGTGTGTGTGTGTGTGTGTGTGTGTGTGTGTGTGTGTGTGTGTGTGTGTGTGTGTGTGTGTGTGTGTGTGTGTGTGTGTGTGTGTGTGTGTGTGTGTGTGTGTGTGTGTGTGTGTGTGTGTGTGTGTGTGTGTGTGTGTGTGTGTGTGTGTGTGTGTGTGTGTGTGTGTGTGTGTGTGTGTGTGTGTGTGTGTGTGTGTGTGTGTGTGTGTGTGTGTGTGTGTGTGTGTGTGTGTGTGTGTGTGTGTGTGTGTGTGTGTGTGTGTGTGTGTGTGTGTGTGTGTGTGTGTGTGTGTGTGTGTGTGTGTGTGTGTGTGTGTGTGTGTGTGTGTGTGTGTGTGTGTGTGTGTGTGTGTGTGTGTGTGTGTGTGTGTGTGTGTGTGTGTGTGTGTGTGTGTGTGTGTGTGTGTGTGTGTGTGTGTGTGTGTGTGTGTGTGTGTGTGTGTGTGTGTGTGTGTGTGTGTGTGTGTGTGTGTGTGTGTGTGTGTGTGTGTGTGTGTGTGTGTGTGTGTGTGTGTGTGTGTGTGTGTGTGTGTGTGTGTGTGTGTGTGTGTGTGTGTGTGTGTGTGTGTGTGTGTGTGTGTGTGTGTGTGTGTGTGTGTGTGTGTGTGTGTGTGTGTGTGTGTGTGTGTGTGTGTGTGTGTGTGTGTGTGTGTGTGTGTGTGTGTGTGTGTGTGTGTGTGTGTGTGTGTGTGTGTGTGTGTGTGTGTGTGTGTGTGTGTGTGTGTGTGTGTGTGTGTGTGTGTGTGTGTGTGTGTGTGTGTGTGTGTGTGTGTGTGTGTGTGTGTGTGTGTGTGTGTGTGTGTGTGTGTGTGTGTGTGTGTGTGTGTGTGTGTGTGTGTGTGTGTGTGTGTGTGTGTGTGTGTGTGTGTGTGTGTGTGTGTGTGTGTGTGTGTGTGTGTGTGTGTGTGTGTGTGTGTGTGTGTGTGTGTGTGTGTGTGTGTGTGTGTGTGTGTGTGTGTGTGTGTGTGTGTGTGTGTGTGTGTGTGTGTGTGTGTGTGTGTGTGTGTGTGTGTGTGTGTGTGTGTGTGTGTGTGTGTGTGTGTGTGTGTGTGTGTGTGTGTGTGTGTGTGTGTGTGTGTGTGTGTGTGTGTGTGTGTGTGTGTGTGTGTGTGTGTGTGTGTGTGTGTGTGTGTGTGTGTGTGTGTGTGTGTGTGTGTGTGTGTGTGTGTGTGTGTGTGTGTGTGTGTGTGTGTGTGTGTGTGTGTGTGTGTGTGTGTGTGTGTGTGTGTGTGTGTGTGTGTGTGTGTGTGTGTGTGTGTGTGTGTGTGTGTGTGTGTGTGTGTGTGTGTGTGTGTGTGTGTGTGTGTGTGTGTGTGTGTGTGTGTGTGTGTGTGTGTGTGTGTGTGTGTGTGTGTGTGTGTGTGTGTGTGTGTGTGTGTGTGTGTGTGTGTGTGTGTGTGTGTGTGTGTGTGTGTGTGTGTGTGTGTGTGTGTGTGTGTGTGTGTGTGTGTGTGTGTGTGTGTGTGTGTGTGTGTGTGTGTGTGTGTGTGTGTGTGTGTGTGTGTGTGTGTGTGTGTGTGTGTGTGTGTGTGTGTGTGTGTGTGTGTGTGTGTGTGTGTGTGTGTGTGTGTGTGTGTGTGTGTGTGTGTGTGTGTGTGTGTGTGTGTGTGTGTGTGTGTGTGTGTGTGTGTGTGTGTGTGTGTGTGTGTGTGTGTGTGTGTGTGTG
>CAJZLR020000030.1:0-35839 GCA_916050605.2 Platycheirus albimanus | reverse complement strand
GACGTAGACGTAGACGTAGACGTAGACGTAGACGTAGACGTAGACGTAGACGTAGACGTAGACGTAGACGTAGACGTAGACGTAGACGTAGACGTAGACGTAGACGTAGACGTAGACGTAGACGTAGACGTAGACGTAGACGTAGACGTAGACGTAGACGTAGACGTAGACGTAGACGTAGACGTAGACGTAGACGTAGACGTAGACGTAGACGTAGACGTAGACGTAGACGTAGACGTAGACGTAGACGTAGACGTAGACGTAGACGTAGACGTAGACGTAGACGTAGACGTAGACGTAGACGTAGACGTAGACGTAGACGTAGACGTAGACGTAGACGTAGACGTAGACGTAGACGTAGACGTAGACGTAGACGTAGACGTAGACGTAGACGTAGACGTAGACGTAGACGTAGACGTAGACGTAGACGTAGACGTAGACGTAGACGTAGACGTAGACGTAGACGTAGACGTAGACGTAGACGTAGACGTAGACGTAGACGTAGACGTAGACGTAGACGTAGACGTAGACGTAGACGTAGACGTAGACGTAGACGTAGACGTAGACGTAGACGTAGACGTAGACGTAGACGTAGACGTAGACGTAGACGTAGACGTAGACGTAGACGTAGACGTAGACGTAGACGTAGACGTAGACGTAGACGTAGACGTAGACGTAGACGTAGACGTAGACGTAGACGTAGACGTAGACGTAGACGTAGACGTAGACGTAGACGTAGACGTAGACGTAGACGTAGACGTAGACGTAGACGTAGACGTAGACGTAGACGTAGACGTAGACGTAGACGTAGACGTAGACGTAGACGTAGACGTAGACGTAGACGTAGACGTAGACGTAGACGTAGACGTAGACGTAGACGTAGACGTAGACGTAGACGTAGACGTAGACGTAGACGTAGACGTAGACGTAGACGTAGACGTAGACGTAGACGTAGACGTAGACGTAGACGTAGACGTAGACGTAGACGTAGACGTAGACGTAGACGTAGACGTAGACGTAGACGTAGACGTAGACGTAGACGTAGACGTAGACGTAGACGTAGACGTAGACGTAGACGTAGACGTAGACGTAGACGTAGACGTAGACGTAGACGTAGACGTAGACGTAGACGTAGACGTAGACGTAGACGTAGACGTAGACGTAGACGTAGACGTAGACGTAGACGTAGACGTAGACGTAGACGTAGACGTAGACGTAGACGTAGACGTAGACGTAGACGTAGACGTAGACGTAGACGTAGACGTAGACGTAGACGTAGACGTAGACGTAGACGTAGACGTAGACGTAGACGTAGACGTAGACGTAGACGTAGACGTAGACGTAGACGTAGACGTAGACGTAGACGTAGACGTAGACGTAGACGTAGACGTAGACGTAGACGTAGACGTAGACGTAGACGTAGACGTAGACGTAGACGTAGACGTAGACGTAGACGTAGACGTAGACGTAGACGTAGACGTAGACGTAGACGTAGACGTAGACGTAGACGTAGACGTAGACGTAGACGTAGACGTAGACGTAGACGTAGACGTAGACGTAGACGTAGACGTAGACGTAGACGTAGACGTAGACGTAGACGTAGACGTAGACGTAGACGTAGACGTAGACGTAGACGTAGACGTAGACGTAGACGTAGACGTAGACGTAGACGTAGACGTAGACGTAGACGTAGACGTAGACGTAGACGTAGACGTAGACGTAGACGTAGACGTAGACGTAGACGTAGACGTAGACGTAGACGTAGACGTAGACGTAGACGTAGACGTAGACGTAGACGTAGACGTAGACGTAGACGTAGACGTAGACGTAGACGTAGACGTAGACGTAGACGTAGACGTAGACGTAGACGTAGACGTAGACGTAGACGTAGACGTAGACGTAGACGTAGACGTAGACGTAGACGTAGACGTAGACGTAGACGTAGACGTAGACGTAGACGTAGACGTAGACGTAGACGTAGACGTAGACGTAGACGTAGACGTAGACGTAGACGTAGACGTAGACGTAGACGTAGACGTAGACGTAGACGTAGACGTAGACGTAGACGTAGACGTAGACGTAGACGTAGACGTAGACGTAGACGTAGACGTAGACGTAGACGTAGACGTAGACGTAGACGTAGACGTAGACGTAGACGTAGACGTAGACGTAGACGTAGACGTAGACGTAGACGTAGACGTAGACGTAGACGTAGACGTAGACGTAGACGTAGACGTAGACGTAGACGTAGACGTAGACGTAGACGTAGACGTAGACGTAGACGTAGACGTAGACGTAGACGTAGACGTAGACGTAGACGTAGACGTAGACGTAGACGTAGACGTAGACGTAGACGTAGACGTAGACGTAGACGTAGACGTAGACGTAGACGTAGACGTAGACGTAGACGTAGACGTAGACGTAGACGTAGACGTAGACGTAGACGTAGACGTAGACGTAGACGTAGACGTAGACGTAGACGTAGACGTAGACGTAGACGTAGACGTAGACGTAGACGTAGACGTAGACGTAGACGTAGACGTAGACGTAGACGTAGACGTAGACGTAGACGTAGACGTAGACGTAGACGTAGACGTAGACGTAGACGTAGACGTAGACGTAGACGTAGACGTAGACGTAGACGTAGACGTAGACGTAGACGTAGACGTAGACGTAGACGTAGACGTAGACGTAGACGTAGACGTAGACGTAGACGTAGACGTAGACGTAGACGTAGACGTAGACGTAGACGTAGACGTAGACGTAGACGTAGACGTAGACGTAGACGTAGACGTAGACGTAGACGTAGACGTAGACGTAGACGTAGACGTAGACGTAGACGTAGACGTAGACGTAGACGTAGACGTAGACGTAGACGTAGACGTAGACGTAGACGTAGACGTAGACGTAGACGTAGACGTAGACGTAGACGTAGACGTAGACGTAGACGTAGACGTAGACGTAGACGTAGACGTAGACGTAGACGTAGACGTAGACGTAGACGTAGACGTAGACGTAGACGTAGACGTAGACGTAGACGTAGACGTAGACGTAGACGTAGACGTAGACGTAGACGTAGACGTAGACGTAGACGTAGACGTAGACGTAGACGTAGACGTAGACGTAGACGTAGACGTAGACGTAGACGTAGACGTAGACGTAGACGTAGACGTAGACGTAGACGTAGACGTAGACGTAGACGTAGACGTAGACGTAGACGTAGACGTAGACGTAGACGTAGACGTAGACGTAGACGTAGACGTAGACGTAGACGTAGACGTAGACGTAGACGTAGACGTAGACGTAGACGTAGACGTAGACGTAGACGTAGACGTAGACGTAGACGTAGACGTAGACGTAGACGTAGACGTAGACGTAGACGTAGACGTAGACGTAGACGTAGACGTAGACGTAGACGTAGACGTAGACGTAGACGTAGACGTAGACGTAGACGTAGACGTAGACGTAGACGTAGACGTAGACGTAGACGTAGACGTAGACGTAGACGTAGACGTAGACGTAGACGTAGACGTAGACGTAGACGTAGACGTAGACGTAGACGTAGACGTAGACGTAGACGTAGACGTAGACGTAGACGTAGACGTAGACGTAGACGTAGACGTAGACGTAGACGTAGACGTAGACGTAGACGTAGACGTAGACGTAGACGTAGACGTAGACGTAGACGTAGACGTAGACGTAGACGTAGACGTAGACGTAGACGTAGACGTAGACGTAGACGTAGACGTAGACGTAGACGTAGACGTAGACGTAGACGTAGACGTAGACGTAGACGTAGACGTAGACGTAGACGTAGACGTAGACGTAGACGTAGACGTAGACGTAGACGTAGACGTAGACGTAGACGTAGACGTAGACGTAGACGTAGACGTAGACGTAGACGTAGACGTAGACGTAGACGTAGACGTAGACGTAGACGTAGACGTAGACGTAGACGTAGACGTAGACGTAGACGTAGACGTAGACGTAGACGTAGACGTAGACGTAGACGTAGACGTAGACGTAGACGTAGACGTAGACGTAGACGTAGACGTAGACGTAGACGTAGACGTAGACGTAGACGTAGACGTAGACGTAGACGTAGACGTAGACGTAGACGTAGACGTAGACGTAGACGTAGACGTAGACGTAGACGTAGACGTAGACGTAGACGTAGACGTAGACGTAGACGTAGACGTAGACGTAGACGTAGACGTAGACGTAGACGTAGACGTAGACGTAGACGTAGACGTAGACGTAGACGTAGACGTAGACGTAGACGTAGACGTAGACGTAGACGTAGACGTAGACGTAGACGTAGACGTAGACGTAGACGTAGACGTAGACGTAGACGTAGACGTAGACGTAGACGTAGACGTAGACGTAGACGTAGACGTAGACGTAGACGTAGACGTAGACGTAGACGTAGACGTAGACGTAGACGTAGACGTAGACGTAGACGTAGACGTAGACGTAGACGTAGACGTAGACGTAGACGTAGACGTAGACGTAGACGTAGACGTAGACGTAGACGTAGACGTAGACGTAGACGTAGACGTAGACGTAGACGTAGACGTAGACGTAGACGTAGACGTAGACGTAGACGTAGACGTAGACGTAGACGTAGACGTAGACGTAGACGTAGACGTAGACGTAGACGTAGACGTAGACGTAGACGTAGACGTAGACGTAGACGTAGACGTAGACGTAGACGTAGACGTAGACGTAGACGTAGACGTAGACGTAGACGTAGACGTAGACGTAGACGTAGACGTAGACGTAGACGTAGACGTAGACGTAGACGTAGACGTAGACGTAGACGTAGACGTAGACGTAGACGTAGACGTAGACGTAGACGTAGACGTAGACGTAGACGTAGACGTAGACGTAGACGTAGACGTAGACGTAGACGTAGACGTAGACGTAGACGTAGACGTAGACGTAGACGTAGACGTAGACGTAGACGTAGACGTAGACGTAGACGTAGACGTAGACGTAGACGTAGACGTAGACGTAGACGTAGACGTAGACGTAGACGTAGACGTAGACGTAGACGTAGACGTAGACGTAGACGTAGACGTAGACGTAGACGTAGACGTAGACGTAGACGTAGACGTAGACGTAGACGTAGACGTAGACGTAGACGTAGACGTAGACGTAGACGTAGACGTAGACGTAGACGTAGACGTAGACGTAGACGTAGACGTAGACGTAGACGTAGACGTAGACGTAGACGTAGACGTAGACGTAGACGTAGACGTAGACGTAGACGTAGACGTAGACGTAGACGTAGACGTAGACGTAGACGTAGACGTAGACGTAGACGTAGACGTAGACGTAGACGTAGACGTAGACGTAGACGTAGACGTAGACGTAGACGTAGACGTAGACGTAGACGTAGACGTAGACGTAGACGTAGACGTAGACGTAGACGTAGACGTAGACGTAGACGTAGACGTAGACGTAGACGTAGACGTAGACGTAGACGTAGACGTAGACGTAGACGTAGACGTAGACGTAGACGTAGACGTAGACGTAGACGTAGACGTAGACGTAGACGTAGACGTAGACGTAGACGTAGACGTAGACGTAGACGTAGACGTAGACGTAGACGTAGACGTAGACGTAGACGTAGACGTAGACGTAGACGTAGACGTAGACGTAGACGTAGACGTAGACGTAGACGTAGACGTAGACGTAGACGTAGACGTAGACGTAGACGTAGACGTAGACGTAGACGTAGACGTAGACGTAGACGTAGACGTAGACGTAGACGTAGACGTAGACGTAGACGTAGACGTAGACGTAGACGTAGACGTAGACGTAGACGTAGACGTAGACGTAGACGTAGACGTAGACGTAGACGTAGACGTAGACGTAGACGTAGACGTAGACGTAGACGTAGACGTAGACGTAGACGTAGACGTAGACGTAGACGTAGACGTAGACGTAGACGTAGACGTAGACGTAGACGTAGACGTAGACGTAGACGTAGACGTAGACGTAGACGTAGACGTAGACGTAGACGTAGACGTAGACGTAGACGTAGACGTAGACGTAGACGTAGACGTAGACGTAGACGTAGACGTAGACGTAGACGTAGACGTAGACGTAGACGTAGACGTAGACGTAGACGTAGACGTAGACGTAGACGTAGACGTAGACGTAGACGTAGACGTAGACGTAGACGTAGACGTAGACGTAGACGTAGACGTAGACGTAGACGTAGACGTAGACGTAGACGTAGACGTAGACGTAGACGTAGACGTAGACGTAGACGTAGACGTAGACGTAGACGTAGACGTAGACGTAGACGTAGACGTAGACGTAGACGTAGACGTAGACGTAGACGTAGACGTAGACGTAGACGTAGACGTAGACGTAGACGTAGACGTAGACGTAGACGTAGACGTAGACGTAGACGTAGACGTAGACGTAGACGTAGACGTAGACGTAGACGTAGACGTAGACGTAGACGTAGACGTAGACGTAGACGTAGACGTAGACGTAGACGTAGACGTAGACGTAGACGTAGACGTAGACGTAGACGTAGACGTAGACGTAGACGTAGACGTAGACGTAGACGTAGACGTAGACGTAGACGTAGACGTAGACGTAGACGTAGACGTAGACGTAGACGTAGACGTAGACGTAGACGTAGACGTAGACGTAGACGTAGACGTAGACGTAGACGTAGACGTAGACGTAGACGTAGACGTAGACGTAGACGTAGACGTAGACGTAGACGTAGACGTAGACGTAGACGTAGACGTAGACGTAGACGTAGACGTAGACGTAGACGTAGACGTAGACGTAGACGTAGACGTAGACGTAGACGTAGACGTAGACGTAGACGTAGACGTAGACGTAGACGTAGACGTAGACGTAGACGTAGACGTAGACGTAGACGTAGACGTAGACGTAGACGTAGACGTAGACGTAGACGTAGACGTAGACGTAGACGTAGACGTAGACGTAGACGTAGACGTAGACGTAGACGTAGACGTAGACGTAGACGTAGACGTAGACGTAGACGTAGACGTAGACGTAGACGTAGACGTAGACGTAGACGTAGACGTAGACGTAGACGTAGACGTAGACGTAGACGTAGACGTAGACGTAGACGTAGACGTAGACGTAGACGTAGACGTAGACGTAGACGTAGACGTAGACGTAGACGTAGACGTAGACGTAGACGTAGACGTAGACGTAGACGTAGACGTAGACGTAGACGTAGACGTAGACGTAGACGTAGACGTAGACGTAGACGTAGACGTAGACGTAGACGTAGACGTAGACGTAGACGTAGACGTAGACGTAGACGTAGACGTAGACGTAGACGTAGACGTAGACGTAGACGTAGACGTAGACGTAGACGTAGACGTAGACGTAGACGTAGACGTAGACGTAGACGTAGACGTAGACGTAGACGTAGACGTAGACGTAGACGTAGACGTAGACGTAGACGTAGACGTAGACGTAGACGTAGACGTAGACGTAGACGTAGACGTAGACGTAGACGTAGACGTAGACGTAGACGTAGACGTAGACGTAGACGTAGACGTAGACGTAGACGTAGACGTAGACGTAGACGTAGACGTAGACGTAGACGTAGACGTAGACGTAGACGTAGACGTAGACGTAGACGTAGACGTAGACGTAGACGTAGACGTAGACGTAGACGTAGACGTAGACGTAGACGTAGACGTAGACGTAGACGTAGACGTAGACGTAGACGTAGACGTAGACGTAGACGTAGACGTAGACGTAGACGTAGACGTAGACGTAGACGTAGACGTAGACGTAGACGTAGACGTAGACGTAGACGTAGACGTAGACGTAGACGTAGACGTAGACGTAGACGTAGACGTAGACGTAGACGTAGACGTAGACGTAGACGTAGACGTAGACGTAGACGTAGACGTAGACGTAGACGTAGACGTAGACGTAGACGTAGACGTAGACGTAGACGTAGACGTAGACGTAGACGTAGACGTAGACGTAGACGTAGACGTAGACGTAGACGTAGACGTAGACGTAGACGTAGACGTAGACGTAGACGTAGACGTAGACGTAGACGTAGACGTAGACGTAGACGTAGACGTAGACGTAGACGTAGACGTAGACGTAGACGTAGACGTAGACGTAGACGTAGACGTAGACGTAGACGTAGACGTAGACGTAGACGTAGACGTAGACGTAGACGTAGACGTAGACGTAGACGTAGACGTAGACGTAGACGTAGACGTAGACGTAGACGTAGACGTAGACGTAGACGTAGACGTAGACGTAGACGTAGACGTAGACGTAGACGTAGACGTAGACGTAGACGTAGACGTAGACGTAGACGTAGACGTAGACGTAGACGTAGACGTAGACGTAGACGTAGACGTAGACGTAGACGTAGACGTAGACGTAGACGTAGACGTAGACGTAGACGTAGACGTAGACGTAGACGTAGACGTAGACGTAGACGTAGACGTAGACGTAGACGTAGACGTAGACGTAGACGTAGACGTAGACGTAGACGTAGACGTAGACGTAGACGTAGACGTAGACGTAGACGTAGACGTAGACGTAGACGTAGACGTAGACGTAGACGTAGACGTAGACGTAGACGTAGACGTAGACGTAGACGTAGACGTAGACGTAGACGTAGACGTAGACGTAGACGTAGACGTAGACGTAGACGTAGACGTAGACGTAGACGTAGACGTAGACGTAGACGTAGACGTAGACGTAGACGTAGACGTAGACGTAGACGTAGACGTAGACGTAGACGTAGACGTAGACGTAGACGTAGACGTAGACGTAGACGTAGACGTAGACGTAGACGTAGACGTAGACGTAGACGTAGACGTAGACGTAGACGTAGACGTAGACGTAGACGTAGACGTAGACGTAGACGTAGACGTAGACGTAGACGTAGACGTAGACGTAGACGTAGACGTAGACGTAGACGTAGACGTAGACGTAGACGTAGACGTAGACGTAGACGTAGACGTAGACGTAGACGTAGACGTAGACGTAGACGTAGACGTAGACGTAGACGTAGACGTAGACGTAGACGTAGACGTAGACGTAGACGTAGACGTAGACGTAGACGTAGACGTAGACGTAGACGTAGACGTAGACGTAGACGTAGACGTAGACGTAGACGTAGACGTAGACGTAGACGTAGACGTAGACGTAGACGTAGACGTAGACGTAGACGTAGACGTAGACGTAGACGTAGACGTAGACGTAGACGTAGACGTAGACGTAGACGTAGACGTAGACGTAGACGTAGACGTAGACGTAGACGTAGACGTAGACGTAGACGTAGACGTAGACGTAGACGTAGACGTAGACGTAGACGTAGACGTAGACGTAGACGTAGACGTAGACGTAGACGTAGACGTAGACGTAGACGTAGACGTAGACGTAGACGTAGACGTAGACGTAGACGTAGACGTAGACGTAGACGTAGACGTAGACGTAGACGTAGACGTAGACGTAGACGTAGACGTAGACGTAGACGTAGACGTAGACGTAGACGTAGACGTAGACGTAGACGTAGACGTAGACGTAGACGTAGACGTAGACGTAGACGTAGACGTAGACGTAGACGTAGACGTAGACGTAGACGTAGACGTAGACGTAGACGTAGACGTAGACGTAGACGTAGACGTAGACGTAGACGTAGACGTAGACGTAGACGTAGACGTAGACGTAGACGTAGACGTAGACGTAGACGTAGACGTAGACGTAGACGTAGACGTAGACGTAGACGTAGACGTAGACGTAGACGTAGACGTAGACGTAGACGTAGACGTAGACGTAGACGTAGACGTAGACGTAGACGTAGACGTAGACGTAGACGTAGACGTAGACGTAGACGTAGACGTAGACGTAGACGTAGACGTAGACGTAGACGTAGACGTAGACGTAGACGTAGACGTAGACGTAGACGTAGACGTAGACGTAGACGTAGACGTAGACGTAGACGTAGACGTAGACGTAGACGTAGACGTAGACGTAGACGTAGACGTAGACGTAGACGTAGACGTAGACGTAGACGTAGACGTAGACGTAGACGTAGACGTAGACGTAGACGTAGACGTAGACGTAGACGTAGACGTAGACGTAGACGTAGACGTAGACGTAGACGTAGACGTAGACGTAGACGTAGACGTAGACGTAGACGTAGACGTAGACGTAGACGTAGACGTAGACGTAGACGTAGACGTAGACGTAGACGTAGACGTAGACGTAGACGTAGACGTAGACGTAGACGTAGACGTAGACGTAGACGTAGACGTAGACGTAGACGTAGACGTAGACGTAGACGTAGACGTAGACGTAGACGTAGACGTAGACGTAGACGTAGACGTAGACGTAGACGTAGACGTAGACGTAGACGTAGACGTAGACGTAGACGTAGACGTAGACGTAGACGTAGACGTAGACGTAGACGTAGACGTAGACGTAGACGTAGACGTAGACGTAGACGTAGACGTAGACGTAGACGTAGACGTAGACGTAGACGTAGACGTAGACGTAGACGTAGACGTAGACGTAGACGTAGACGTAGACGTAGACGTAGACGTAGACGTAGACGTAGACGTAGACGTAGACGTAGACGTAGACGTAGACGTAGACGTAGACGTAGACGTAGACGTAGACGTAGACGTAGACGTAGACGTAGACGTAGACGTAGACGTAGACGTAGACGTAGACGTAGACGTAGACGTAGACGTAGACGTAGACGTAGACGTAGACGTAGACGTAGACGTAGACGTAGACGTAGACGTAGACGTAGACGTAGACGTAGACGTAGACGTAGACGTAGACGTAGACGTAGACGTAGACGTAGACGTAGACGTAGACGTAGACGTAGACGTAGACGTAGACGTAGACGTAGACGTAGACGTAGACGTAGACGTAGACGTAGACGTAGACGTAGACGTAGACGTAGACGTAGACGTAGACGTAGACGTAGACGTAGACGTAGACGTAGACGTAGACGTAGACGTAGACGTAGACGTAGACGTAGACGTAGACGTAGACGTAGACGTAGACGTAGACGTAGACGTAGACGTAGACGTAGACGTAGACGTAGACGTAGACGTAGACGTAGACGTAGACGTAGACGTAGACGTAGACGTAGACGTAGACGTAGACGTAGACGTAGACGTAGACGTAGACGTAGACGTAGACGTAGACGTAGACGTAGACGTAGACGTAGACGTAGACGTAGACGTAGACGTAGACGTAGACGTAGACGTAGACGTAGACGTAGACGTAGACGTAGACGTAGACGTAGACGTAGACGTAGACGTAGACGTAGACGTAGACGTAGACGTAGACGTAGACGTAGACGTAGACGTAGACGTAGACGTAGACGTAGACGTAGACGTAGACGTAGACGTAGACGTAGACGTAGACGTAGACGTAGACGTAGACGTAGACGTAGACGTAGACGTAGACGTAGACGTAGACGTAGACGTAGACGTAGACGTAGACGTAGACGTAGACGTAGACGTAGACGTAGACGTAGACGTAGACGTAGACGTAGACGTAGACGTAGACGTAGACGTAGACGTAGACGTAGACGTAGACGTAGACGTAGACGTAGACGTAGACGTAGACGTAGACGTAGACGTAGACGTAGACGTAGACGTAGACGTAGACGTAGACGTAGACGTAGACGTAGACGTAGACGTAGACGTAGACGTAGACGTAGACGTAGACGTAGACGTAGACGTAGACGTAGACGTAGACGTAGACGTAGACGTAGACGTAGACGTAGACGTAGACGTAGACGTAGACGTAGACGTAGACGTAGACGTAGACGTAGACGTAGACGTAGACGTAGACGTAGACGTAGACGTAGACGTAGACGTAGACGTAGACGTAGACGTAGACGTAGACGTAGACGTAGACGTAGACGTAGACGTAGACGTAGACGTAGACGTAGACGTAGACGTAGACGTAGACGTAGACGTAGACGTAGACGTAGACGTAGACGTAGACGTAGACGTAGACGTAGACGTAGACGTAGACGTAGACGTAGACGTAGACGTAGACGTAGACGTAGACGTAGACGTAGACGTAGACGTAGACGTAGACGTAGACGTAGACGTAGACGTAGACGTAGACGTAGACGTAGACGTAGACGTAGACGTAGACGTAGACGTAGACGTAGACGTAGACGTAGACGTAGACGTAGACGTAGACGTAGACGTAGACGTAGACGTAGACGTAGACGTAGACGTAGACGTAGACGTAGACGTAGACGTAGACGTAGACGTAGACGTAGACGTAGACGTAGACGTAGACGTAGACGTAGACGTAGACGTAGACGTAGACGTAGACGTAGACGTAGACGTAGACGTAGACGTAGACGTAGACGTAGACGTAGACGTAGACGTAGACGTAGACGTAGACGTAGACGTAGACGTAGACGTAGACGTAGACGTAGACGTAGACGTAGACGTAGACGTAGACGTAGACGTAGACGTAGACGTAGACGTAGACGTAGACGTAGACGTAGACGTAGACGTAGACGTAGACGTAGACGTAGACGTAGACGTAGACGTAGACGTAGACGTAGACGTAGACGTAGACGTAGACGTAGACGTAGACGTAGACGTAGACGTAGACGTAGACGTAGACGTAGACGTAGACGTAGACGTAGACGTAGACGTAGACGTAGACGTAGACGTAGACGTAGACGTAGACGTAGACGTAGACGTAGACGTAGACGTAGACGTAGACGTAGACGTAGACGTAGACGTAGACGTAGACGTAGACGTAGACGTAGACGTAGACGTAGACGTAGACGTAGACGTAGACGTAGACGTAGACGTAGACGTAGACGTAGACGTAGACGTAGACGTAGACGTAGACGTAGACGTAGACGTAGACGTAGACGTAGACGTAGACGTAGACGTAGACGTAGACGTAGACGTAGACGTAGACGTAGACGTAGACGTAGACGTAGACGTAGACGTAGACGTAGACGTAGACGTAGACGTAGACGTAGACGTAGACGTAGACGTAGACGTAGACGTAGACGTAGACGTAGACGTAGACGTAGACGTAGACGTAGACGTAGACGTAGACGTAGACGTAGACGTAGACGTAGACGTAGACGTAGACGTAGACGTAGACGTAGACGTAGACGTAGACGTAGACGTAGACGTAGACGTAGACGTAGACGTAGACGTAGACGTAGACGTAGACGTAGACGTAGACGTAGACGTAGACGTAGACGTAGACGTAGACGTAGACGTAGACGTAGACGTAGACGTAGACGTAGACGTAGACGTAGACGTAGACGTAGACGTAGACGTAGACGTAGACGTAGACGTAGACGTAGACGTAGACGTAGACGTAGACGTAGACGTAGACGTAGACGTAGACGTAGACGTAGACGTAGACGTAGACGTAGACGTAGACGTAGACGTAGACGTAGACGTAGACGTAGACGTAGACGTAGACGTAGACGTAGACGTAGACGTAGACGTAGACGTAGACGTAGACGTAGACGTAGACGTAGACGTAGACGTAGACGTAGACGTAGACGTAGACGTAGACGTAGACGTAGACGTAGACGTAGACGTAGACGTAGACGTAGACGTAGACGTAGACGTAGACGTAGACGTAGACGTAGACGTAGACGTAGACGTAGACGTAGACGTAGACGTAGACGTAGACGTAGACGTAGACGTAGACGTAGACGTAGACGTAGACGTAGACGTAGACGTAGACGTAGACGTAGACGTAGACGTAGACGTAGACGTAGACGTAGACGTAGACGTAGACGTAGACGTAGACGTAGACGTAGACGTAGACGTAGACGTAGACGTAGACGTAGACGTAGACGTAGACGTAGACGTAGACGTAGACGTAGACGTAGACGTAGACGTAGACGTAGACGTAGACGTAGACGTAGACGTAGACGTAGACGTAGACGTAGACGTAGACGTAGACGTAGACGTAGACGTAGACGTAGACGTAGACGTAGACGTAGACGTAGACGTAGACGTAGACGTAGACGTAGACGTAGACGTAGACGTAGACGTAGACGTAGACGTAGACGTAGACGTAGACGTAGACGTAGACGTAGACGTAGACGTAGACGTAGACGTAGACGTAGACGTAGACGTAGACGTAGACGTAGACGTAGACGTAGACGTAGACGTAGACGTAGACGTAGACGTAGACGTAGACGTAGACGTAGACGTAGACGTAGACGTAGACGTAGACGTAGACGTAGACGTAGACGTAGACGTAGACGTAGACGTAGACGTAGACGTAGACGTAGACGTAGACGTAGACGTAGACGTAGACGTAGACGTAGACGTAGACGTAGACGTAGACGTAGACGTAGACGTAGACGTAGACGTAGACGTAGACGTAGACGTAGACGTAGACGTAGACGTAGACGTAGACGTAGACGTAGACGTAGACGTAGACGTAGACGTAGACGTAGACGTAGACGTAGACGTAGACGTAGACGTAGACGTAGACGTAGACGTAGACGTAGACGTAGACGTAGACGTAGACGTAGACGTAGACGTAGACGTAGACGTAGACGTAGACGTAGACGTAGACGTAGACGTAGACGTAGACGTAGACGTAGACGTAGACGTAGACGTAGACGTAGACGTAGACGTAGACGTAGACGTAGACGTAGACGTAGACGTAGACGTAGACGTAGACGTAGACGTAGACGTAGACGTAGACGTAGACGTAGACGTGTAGACGTAGACGTGTAGACGTAGACGTAGACGTAGACGTAGACGTAGACGTAGACGTAGACGTAGACGTAGACGTAGACGTAGACGTAGACGTAGACGTAGACGTAGACGTAGACGTAGACGTAGACGTAGACGTAGACGTAGACGTAGACGTAGACGTAGACGTAGACGTAGACGTAGACGTAGACGTAGACGTAGACGTAGACGTAGACGTAGACGTAGACGTAGACGTAGACGTAGACGTAGACGTAGACGTAGACGTAGACGTAGACGTAGACGTAGACGTAGACGTAGACGTAGACGTAGACGTAGACGTAGACGTAGACGTAGACGTAGACGTAGACGTAGACGTAGACGTAGACGTAGACGTAGACGTAGACGTAGACGTAGACGTAGACGTAGACGTAGACGTAGACGTAGACGTAGACGTAGACGTAGACGTAGACGTAGACGTAGACGTAGACGTAGACGTAGACGTAGACGTAGACGTAGACGTAGACGTAGACGTAGACGTAGACGTAGACGTAGACGTAGACGTAGACGTAGACGTAGACGTAGACGTAGACGTAGACGTAGACGTAGACGTAGACGTAGACGTAGACGTAGACGTAGACGTAGACGTAGACGTAGACGTAGACGTAGACGTAGACGTAGACGTAGACGTAGACGTAGACGTAGACGTAGACGTAGACGTAGACGTAGACGTAGACGTAGACGTAGACGTAGACGTAGACGTAGACGTAGACGTAGACGTAGACGTAGACGTAGACGTAGACGTAGACGTAGACGTAGACGTAGACGTAGACGTAGACGTAGACGTAGACGTAGACGTAGACGTAGACGTAGACGTAGACGTAGACGTAGACGTAGACGTAGACGTAGACGTAGACGTAGACGTAGACGTAGACGTAGACGTAGACGTAGACGTAGACGTAGACGTAGACGTAGACGTAGACGTAGACGTAGACGTAGACGTAGACGTAGACGTAGACGTAGACGTAGACGTAGACGTAGACGTAGACGTAGACGTAGACGTAGACGTAGACGTAGACGTAGACGTAGACGTAGACGTAGACATAGACGTAGACGTAGACGTAGACGTAGACGTGTGACGTAGACGTAGACGTAGGACGTAGACGTAGACGTAGACGTAGACGTAGACGTAGACGTAGACGTAGACGTAGACGTAGACGTAGACGTAGACGTAGACGTAGACGTAGACGTAGACGTAGACGTAGACGTAGACGTAGACGTAGACGTAGACGTAGACGTAGACGTAGACGTAGACGTAGACGTAGACGTAGACGTAGACGTAGACGTAGACGTAGACGTAGACGTATACGTAGACGTAGACGTAGACGTAGACGTAGACGTAGACGTAGACGTAGACGTAGACGTAGACGTAGACGTAGACGTAGACGTAGACGTAGACGTAGACGTAGACGTAGACGTAGACGTAGACGTAGACGTAGACGTAGACGTAGACGTAGACGTAGACGTAGACGTAGACGTAGACGTAGACGTAGACGTAGACGTAGACGTAGACGTAGACGTAGACGTAGACGTAGACGTAGACGTAGACGTAGACGTAGACGTAGACGTAGACGTAGACGTAGACGTAGACGTAGACGTAGACGTAGACGTAGACGTAGACGTAGACGTAGACGTAGACGTAGACGTAGACGTAGACGTAGACGTAGACGTAGACGTAGACGTAGACGTAGACGTAGACGTAGACGTAGACGTAGACGTGTAGACGTAGACGTAGACGTAGACGTAGACGGAGACGTAGACGTAGACGTAGACGTAGACGTAGACGTAGACGTAGACGTAGACGTAGACGTAGACGTAGACGTAGACGTAGACGTAGACGTAGACGTAGACGTAGACGTAGACGTAGACGTAGACGTAGACGTAGACGTAGACGTAGACGTAGACGTAGACGTAGACGTAGACGTAGACGTAGACGTAGACGTAGACGTAGACGTAGACGTAACGACGTAGACGTAGACGTAGACGTAGACGTAGACGTAGACGTAGTAGACGTAGACGTAGACGTAGACGTAGACGTAGACGTAGACGTAGACGTAGACGTAGACGTAGACGTTAGACGTAGACCGTAGACGTAGACGTAGACGTAGACGTAGACGTAGACGTAGACGTAGGACGTAGACGTAGACGTAGACGTAGACGTAGACGTAGACGTAGACGTAGACGTAGACGTAGACGTAGACGTAGACGTAGACGTAGACGTGTAGACGTAGACGTAGACGTAGACGTAGACGTAGACGTAGACGTAGACGTAGACGTAGACGTAGACGTGTAGACGTAGACGTAGACGTAGACGTAGACGTAGACGTAGACGTAGACGTAGACGTAGACGTAGACGTAGACGTAGACGTAGACGTAGACGTAGACGTAGACGTAGACGTAGACGTAGACGTAGACGTAGACGTAGACGTAGACGTAGACGTAGACGTAGACGTAGACGTAGACGTAGACGTAGACGTAGACGTAGACGTAGACGTAGACGTAGACGTAGACGTAGACGTAGACGTAGACGTAGACGTAGACGTAGACGTAGACGTAGACGTAGACGTAGACGTAGACGTAGACGTAGACGTAGACGTAGACGTAGACGTAGACGTAGACGTAGACGTAGACGTAGACGTAGACGTAGACGTAGACGTAGACGTAGACGTAGACGTAGACGTAGACGTAGACGTAGACGTAGACGTAGACGTAGACGTAGACGTAGACGTAGACGTAGACGTAGACGTAGACGTAGACGTAGACGTAGACGTAGACGTAGACGTAGACGTAGACGTAGACGTAGACGTAGACGTAGACGTAGACGTAGACGTAGACGTAGACGTAGACGTAGACGTAGACGTAGACGTAGACGTAGACGTAGACGTAGACGTAGACGTAGACGTAGACGTAGACGTAGACGTAGACGTAGACGTAGACGTAGACGTAGACGTAGACGTAGACGTAGACGTAGACGTAGACGTAGACGTAGACGTAGACGTAGACGTAGACGTAGACGTAGACGTAGACGTAGACGTAGACGTAGACGTAGACGTAGACGTAGACGTAGACGTAGACGTAGACGTAGACGTAGACGTAGACGTAGACGTAGACGTAGACGTAGACGTAGACGTAGACGTAGACGTAGACGTAGACGTAGACGTAGACGTAGACGTAGACGTAGACGTAGACGTAGACGTAGACGTAGACGTAGACGTAGACGTAGACGTAGACGTAGACGTAGACGTAGACGTAGACGTAGACGTAGACGTAGACGTAGACGTAGACGTAGACGTAGACGTAGACGTAGACGTAGACGTAGACGTAGACGTAGACGTAGACGTAGACGTAGACGTAGACGTAGACGTAGACGTAGACGTAGACGTAGACGTAGACGTAGACGTAGACGTAGACGTAGACGTAGACGTAGACGTAGACGTAGACGTAGACGTAGACGTAGACGTAGACGTAGACGTAGACGTAGACGTAGACGTAGACGTAGACGTAGACGTAGACGTAGACGTAGACGTAGACGTAGACGTAGACGTAGACGTAGACGTAGACGTAGACGTAGACGTAGACGTAGACGTAGACGTAGACGTAGACGTAGACGTAGACGTAGACGTAGACGTAGACGTAGACGTAGACGTAGACGTAGACGTAGACGTAGACGTAGACGTAGACGTAGACGTAGACGTAGACGTAGACGTAGACGTAGACGTAGACGTAGACGTAGACGTAGACGTAGACGTAGACGTAGACGTAGACGTAGACGTAGACGTAGACGTAGACGTAGACGTAGACGTAGACGTAGACGTAGACGTAGACGTAGACGTAGACGTAGACGTAGACGTAGACGTAGACGTAGACGTAGACGTAGACGTAGACGTAGACGTAGACGTAGACGTAGACGTAGACGTAGACGTAGACGTAGACGTAGACGTAGACGTAGACGTAGACGTAGACGTAGACGTAGACGTAGACGTAGACGTAGACGTAGACGTAGACGTAGACGTAGACGTAGACGTAGACGTAGACGTAGACGTAGACGTAGACGTAGACGTAGACGTAGACGTAGACGTAGACGTAGACGTAGACGTAGACGTAGACGTAGACGTAGACGTAGACGTAGACGTAGACGTAGACGTAGACGTAGACGTAGACGTAGACGTAGACGTAGACGTAGACGTAGACGTAGACGTAGACGTAGACGTAGACGTAGACGTAGACGTAGACGTAGACGTAGACGTAGACGTAGACGTAGACGTAGACGTAGACGTAGACGTAGACGTAGACGTAGACGTAGACGTAGACGTAGACGTAGACGTAGACGTAGACGTAGACGTAGACGTAGACGTAGACGTAGACGTAGACGTAGACGTAGACGTAGACGTAGACGTAGACGTAGACGTAGACGTAGACGTAGACGTAGACGTAGACGTAGACGTAGACGTAGACGTAGACGTAGACGTAGACGTAGACGTAGACGTAGACGTAGACGTAGACGTAGACGTAGACGTAGACGTAGACGTAGACGTAGACGTAGACGTAGACGTAGACGTAGACGTAGACGTAGACGTAGACGTAGACGTAGACGTAGACGTAGACGTAGACGTAGACGTAGACGTAGACGTAGACGTAGACGTAGACGTAGACGTAGACGTAGACGTAGACGTAGACGTAGACGTAGACGTAGACGTAGACGTAGACGTAGACGTAGACGTAGACGTAGACGTAGACGTAGACGTAGACGTAGACGTAGACGTAGACGTAGACGTAGACGTAGACGTAGACGTAGACGTAGACGTAGACGTAGACGTAGACGTAGACGTAGACGTAGACGTAGACGTAGACGTAGACGTAGACGTAGACGTAGACGTAGACGTAGACGTAGACGTAGACGTAGACGTAGACGTAGACGTAGACGTAGACGTAGACGTAGACGTAGACGTAGACGTAGACGTAGACGTAGACGTAGACGTAGACGTAGACGTAGACGTAGACGTAGACGTAGACGTAGACGTAGACGTAGACGTAGACGTAGACGTAGACGTAGACGTAGACGTAGACGTAGACGTAGACGTAGACGTAGACGTAGACGTAGACGTAGACGTAGACGTAGACGTAGACGTAGACGTAGACGTAGACGTAGACGTAGACGTAGACGTAGACGTAGACGTAGACGTAGACGTAGACGTAGACGTAGACGTAGACGTAGACGTAGACGTAGACGTAGACGTAGACGTAGACGTAGACGTAGACGTAGACGTAGACGTAGACGTAGACGTAGACGTAGACGTAGACGTAGACGTAGACGTAGACGTAGACGTAGACGTAGACGTAGACGTAGACGTAGACGTAGACGTAGACGTAGACGTAGACGTAGACGTAGACGTAGACGTAGACGTAGACGTAGACGTAGACGTAGACGTAGACGTAGACGTAGACGTAGACGTAGACGTAGACGTAGACGTAGACGTAGACGTAGACGTAGACGTAGACGTAGACGTAGACGTAGACGTAGACGTAGACGTAGACGTAGACGTAGACGTAGACGTAGACGTAGACGTAGACGTAGACGTAGACGTAGACGTAGACGTAGACGTAGACGTAGACGTAGACGTAGACGTAGACGTAGACGTAGACGTAGACGTAGACGTAGACGTAGACGTAGACGTAGACGTAGACGTAGACGTAGACGTAGACGTAGACGTAGACGTAGACGTAGACGTAGACGTAGACGTAGACGTAGACGTAGACGTAGACGTAGACGTAGACGTAGACGTAGACGTAGACGTAGACGTAGACGTAGACGTAGACGTAGACGTAGACGTAGACGTAGACGTAGACGTAGACGTAGACGTAGACGTAGACGTAGACGTAGACGTAGACGTAGACGTAGACGTAGACGTAGACGTAGACGTAGACGTAGACGTAGACGTAGACGTAGACGTAGACGTAGACGTAGACGTAGACGTAGACGTAGACGTAGACGTAGACGTAGACGTAGACGTAGACGTAGACGTAGACGTAGACGTAGACGTAGACGTAGACGTAGACGTAGACGTAGACGTAGACGTAGACGTAGACGTAGACGTAGACGTAGACGTAGACGTAGACGTAGACGTAGACGTAGACGTAGACGTAGACGTAGACGTAGACGTAGACGTAGACGTAGACGTAGACGTAGACGTAGACGTAGACGTAGACGTAGACGTAGACGTAGACGTAGACGTAGACGTAGACGTAGACGTAGACGTAGACGTAGACGTAGACGTAGACGTAGACGTAGACGTAGACGTAGACGTAGACGTAGACGTAGACGTAGACGTAGACGTAGACGTAGACGTAGACGTAGACGTAGACGTAGACGTAGACGTAGACGTAGACGTAGACGTAGACGTAGACGTAGACGTAGACGTAGACGTAGACGTAGACGTAGACGTAGACGTAGACGTAGACGTAGACGTAGACGTAGACGTAGACGTAGACGTAGACGTAGACGTAGACGTAGACGTAGACGTAGACGTAGACGTAGACGTAGACGTAGACGTAGACGTAGACGTAGACGTAGACGTAGACGTAGACGTAGACGTAGACGTAGACGTAGACGTAGACGTAGACGTAGACGTAGACGTAGACGTAGACGTAGACGTAGACGTAGACGTAGACGTAGACGTAGACGTAGACGTAGACGTAGACGTAGACGTAGACGTAGACGTAGACGTAGACGTAGACGTAGACGTAGACGTAGACGTAGACGTAGACGTAGACGTAGACGTAGACGTAGACGTAGACGTAGACGTAGACGTAGACGTAGACGTAGACGTAGACGTAGACGTAGACGTAGACGTAGACGTAGACGTAGACGTAGACGTAGACGTAGACGTAGACGTAGACGTAGACGTAGACGTAGACGTAGACGTAGACGTAGACGTAGACGTAGACGTAGACGTAGACGTAGACGTAGACGTAGACGTAGACGTAGACGTAGACGTAGACGTAGACGTAGACGTAGACGTAGACGTAGACGTAGACGTAGACGTAGACGTAGACGTAGACGTAGACGTAGACGTAGACGTAGACGTAGACGTAGACGTAGACGTAGACGTAGACGTAGACGTAGACGTAGACGTAGACGTAGACGTAGACGTAGACGTAGACGTAGACGTAGACGTAGACGTAGACGTAGACGTAGACGTAGACGTAGACGTAGACGTAGACGTAGACGTAGACGTAGACGTAGACGTAGACGTAGACGTAGACGTAGACGTAGACGTAGACGTAGACGTAGACGTAGACGTAGACGTAGACGTAGACGTAGACGTAGACGTAGACGTAGACGTAGACGTAGACGTAGACGTAGACGTAGACGTAGACGTAGACGTAGACGTAGACGTAGACGTAGACGTAGACGTAGACGTAGACGTAGACGTAGACGTAGACGTAGACGTAGACGTAGACGTAGACGTAGACGTAGACGTAGACGTAGACGTAGACGTAGACGTAGACGTAGACGTAGACGTAGAGTAGACGTAGACGTAGACGTAGACGTACGTAGACGTAGACGTAGACGTAGACGTAGACGTAGACGTAGACGTAGACGTAGACGTAGACGTAGACGTAGACGTAGACGTAGACGTAGACGTAGACGTAGACGTAGACGTAGACGTAGACGTAGACGTAGACGTAGACGTAGACGTAGACGTAGACGTAGACGTAGACGTAGACGTAGACGTAGACGTAGACGTAGACGTAGACGTAGACGTAGACGTAGACGTAGACGTAGACGTAGACGTAGACGTAGACGTAGACGTAGACGTAGACGTAGACGTAGACGTAGACGTAGACGTAGACGTAGACGTAGACGTAGACGTAGACGTAGACGTAGACGTAGACGTAGACGTAGACGTAGACGTAGACGTAGACGTAGACGTAGACGTAGACGTAGACGTAGACGTAGACGTAGACGTAGACGTAGACGTAGACGTAGACGTAGACGTAGACGTAGACGTAGACGTAGACGTAGACGTAGACGTAGACGTAGACGTAGACGTAGACGTAGACGTAGACGTAGACGTAGACGTAGACGTAGACGTAGACGTAGACGTAGACGTAGACGTAGACGTAGACGTAGACGTAGACGTAGACGTAGACGTAGACGTAGACGTAGACGTAGACGTAGACGTAGACGTAGACGTAGACGTAGACGTAGACGTAGACGTAGACGTAGACGTAGACGTAGACGTAGACGTAGACGTAGACGTAGACGTAGACGTAGACGTAGACGTAGACGTAGACGTAGACGTAGACGTAGACGTAGACGTAGACGTAGACGTAGACGTAGACGTAGACGTAGACGTAGACGTAGACGTAGACGTAGACGTAGACGTAGACGTAGACGTAGACGTAGACGTAGACGTAGACGTAGACGTAGACGTAGACGTAGACGTAGACGTAGACGTAGACGTAGACGTAGACGTAGACGTAGACGTAGACGTAGACGTAGACGTAGACGTAGACGTAGACGTAGACGTAGACGTAGACGTAGACGTAGACGTAGACGTAGACGTAGACGTAGACGTAGACGTAGACGTAGACGTAGACGTAGACGTAGACGTAGACGTAGACGTAGACGTAGACGTAGACGTAGACGTAGACGTAGACGTAGACGTAGACGTAGACGTAGACGTAGACGTAGACGTAGACGTAGACGTAGACGTAGACGTAGACGTAGACGTAGACGTAGACGTAGACGTAGACGTAGACGTAGACGTAGACGTAGACGTAGACGTAGACGTAGACGTAGACGTAGACGTAGACGTAGACGTAGACGTAGACGTAGACGTAGACGTAGACGTAGACGTAGACGTAGACGTAGACGTAGACGTAGACGTAGACGTAGACGTAGACGTAGACGTAGACGTAGACGTAGACGTAGACGTAGACGTAGACGTAGACGTAGACGTAGACGTAGACGTAGACGTAGACGTAGACGTAGACGTAGACGTAGACGTAGACGTAGACGTAGACGTAGACGTAGACGTAGACGTAGACGTAGACGTAGACGTAGACGTAGACGTAGACGTAGACGTAGACGTAGACGTAGACGTAGACGTAGACGTAGACGTAGACGTAGACGTAGACGTAGACGTAGACGTAGACGTAGACGTAGACGTAGACGTAGACGTAGACGTAGACGTAGACGTAGACGTAGACGTAGACGTAGACGTAGACGTAGACGTAGACGTAGACGTAGACGTAGACGTAGACGTAGACGTAGACGTAGACGTAGACGTAGACGTAGACGTAGACGTAGACGTAGACGTAGACGTAGACGTAGACGTAGACGTAGACGTAGACGTAGACGTAGACGTAGACGTAGACGTAGACGTAGACGTAGACGTAGACGTAGACGTAGACGTAGACGTAGACGTAGACGTAGACGTAGACGTAGACGTAGACGTAGACGTAGACGTAGACGTAGACGTAGACGTAGACGTAGACGTAGACGTAGACGTAGACGTAGACGTAGACGTAGACGTAGACGTAGACGTAGACGTAGACGTAGACGTAGACGTAGACGTAGACGTAGACGTAGACGTAGACGTAGACGTAGACGTAGACGTAGACGTAGACGTAGACGTAGACGTAGACGTAGACGTAGACGTAGACGTAGACGTAGACGTAGACGTAGACGTAGACGTAGACGTAGACGTAGACGTAGACGTAGACGTAGACGTAGACGTAGACGTAGACGTAGACGTAGACGTAGACGTAGACGTAGACGTAGACGTAGACGTAGACGTAGACGTAGACGTAGACGTAGACGTAGACGTAGACGTAGACGTAGACGTAGACGTAGACGTAGACGTAGACGTAGACGTAGACGTAGACGTAGACGTAGACGTAGACGTAGACGTAGACGTAGACGTAGACGTAGACGTAGACGTAGACGTAGACGTAGACGTAGACGTAGACGTAGACGTAGACGTAGACGTAGACGTAGACGTAGACGTAGACGTAGACGTAGACGTAGACGTAGACGTAGACGTAGACGTAGACGTAGACGTAGACGTAGACGTAGACGTAGACGTAGACGTAGACGTAGACGTAGACGTAGACGTAGACGTAGACGTAGACGTAGACGTAGACGTAGACGTAGACGTAGACGTAGACGTAGACGTAGACGTAGACGTAGACGTAGACGTAGACGTAGACGTAGACGTAGACGTAGACGTAGACGTAGACGTAGACGTAGACGTAGACGTAGACGTAGACGTAGACGTAGACGTAGACGTAGACGTAGACGTAGACGTAGACGTAGACGTAGACGTAGACGTAGACGTAGACGTAGACGTAGACGTAGACGTAGACGTAGACGTAGACGTAGACGTAGACGTAGACGTAGACGTAGACGTAGACGTAGACGTAGACGTAGACGTAGACGTAGACGTAGACGTAGACGTAGACGTAGACGTAGACGTAGACGTAGACGTAGACGTAGACGTAGACGTAGACGTAGACGTAGACGTAGACGTAGACGTAGACGTAGACGTAGACGTAGACGTAGACGTAGACGTAGACGTAGACGTAGACGTAGACGTAGACGTAGACGTAGACGTAGACGTAGACGTAGACGTAGACGTAGACGTAGACGTAGACGTAGACGTAGACGTAGACGTAGACGTAGACGTAGACGTAGACGTAGACGTAGACGTAGACGTAGACGTAGACGTAGACGTAGACGTAGACGTAGACGTAGACGTAGACGTAGACGTAGACGTAGACGTAGACGTAGACGTAGACGTAGACGTAGACGTAGACGTAGACGTAGACGTAGACGTAGACGTAGACGTAGACGTAGACGTAGACGTAGACGTAGACGTAGACGTAGACGTAGACGTAGACGTAGACGTAGACGTAGACGTAGACGTAGACGTAGACGTAGACGTAGACGTAGACGTAGACGTAGACGTAGACGTAGACGTAGACGTAGACGTAGACGTAGACGTAGACGTAGACGTAGACGTAGACGTAGACGTAGACGTAGACGTAGACGTAGACGTAGACGTAGACGTAGACGTAGACGTAGACGTAGACGTAGACGTAGACGTAGACGTAGACGTAGACGTAGACGTAGACGTAGACGTAGACGTAGACGTAGACGTAGACGTAGACGTAGACGTAGACGTAGACGTAGACGTAGACGTAGACGTAGACGTAGACGTAGACGTAGACGTAGACGTAGACGTAGACGTAGACGTAGACGTAGACGTAGACGTAGACGTAGACGTAGACGTAGACGTAGACGTAGACGTAGACGTAGACGTAGACGTAGACGTAGACGTAGACGTAGACGTAGACGTAGACGTAGACGTAGACGTAGACGTAGACGTAGACGTAGACGTAGACGTAGACGTAGACGTAGACGTAGACGTAGACGTAGACGTAGACGTAGACGTAGACGTAGACGTAGACGTAGACGTAGACGTAGACGTAGACGTAGACGTAGACGTAGACGTAGACGTAGACGTAGACGTAGACGTAGACGTAGACGTAGACGTAGACGTAGACGTAGACGTAGACGTAGACGTAGACGTAGACGTAGACGTAGACGTAGACGTAGACGTAGACGTAGACGTAGACGTAGACGTAGACGTAGACGTAGACGTAGACGTAGACGTAGACGTAGACGTAGACGTAGACGTAGACGTAGACGTAGACGTAGACGTAGACGTAGACGTAGACGTAGACGTAGACGTAGACGTAGACGTAGACGTAGACGTAGACGTAGACGTAGACGTAGACGTAGACGTAGACGTAGACGTAGACGTAGACGTAGACGTAGACGTAGACGTAGACGTAGACGTAGACGTAGACGTAGACGTAGACGTAGACGTAGACGTAGACGTAGACGTAGACGTAGACGTAGACGTAGACGTAGACGTAGACGTAGACGTAGACGTAGACGTAGACGTAGACGTAGACGTAGACGTAGACGTAGACGTAGACGTAGACGTAGACGTAGACGTAGACGTAGACGTAGACGTAGACGTAGACGTAGACGTAGACGTAGACGTAGACGTAGACGTAGACGTAGACGTAGACGTAGACGTAGACGTAGACGTAGACGTAGACGTAGACGTAGACGTAGACGTAGACGTAGACGTAGACGTAGACGTAGACGTAGACGTAGACGTAGACGTAGACGTAGACGTAGACGTAGACGTAGACGTAGACGTAGACGTAGACGTAGACGTAGACGTAGACGTAGACGTAGACGTAGACGTAGACGTAGACGTAGACGTAGACGTAGACGTAGACGTAGACGTAGACGTAGACGTAGACGTAGACGTAGACGTAGACGTAGACGTAGACGTAGACGTAGACGTAGACGTAGACGTAGACGTAGACGTAGACGTAGACGTAGACGTAGACGTAGACGTAGACGTAGACGTAGACGTAGACGTAGACGTAGACGTAGACGTAGACGTAGACGTAGACGTAGACGTAGACGTAGACGTAGACGTAGACGTAGACGTAGACGTAGACGTAGACGTAGACGTAGACGTAGACGTAGACGTAGACGTAGACGTAGACGTAGACGTAGACGTAGACGTAGACGTAGACGTAGACGTAGACGTAGACGTAGACGTAGACGTAGACGTAGACGTAGACGTAGACGTAGACGTAGACGTAGACGTAGACGTAGACGTAGACGTAGACGTAGACGTAGACGTAGACGTAGACGTAGACGTAGACGTAGACGTAGACGTAGACGTAGACGTAGACGTAGACGTAGACGTAGACGTAGACGTAGACGTAGACGTAGACGTAGACGTAGACGTAGACGTAGACGTAGACGTAGACGTAGACGTAGACGTAGACGTAGACGTAGACGTAGACGTAGACGTAGACGTAGACGTAGACGTAGACGTAGACGTAGACGTAGACGTAGACGTAGACGTAGACGTAGACGTAGACGTAGACGTAGACGTAGACGTAGACGTAGACGTAGACGTAGACGTAGACGTAGACGTAGACGTAGACGTAGACGTAGACGTAGACGTAGACGTAGACGTAGACGTAGACGTAGACGTAGACGTAGACGTAGACGTAGACGTAGACGTAGACGTAGACGTAGACGTAGACGTAGACGTAGACGTAGACGTAGACGTAGACGTAGACGTAGACGTAGACGTAGACGTAGACGTAGACGTAGACGTAGACGTAGACGTAGACGTAGACGTAGACGTAGACGTAGACGTAGACGTAGACGTAGACGTAGACGTAGACGTAGACGTAGACGTAGACGTAGACGTAGACGTAGACGTAGACGTAGACGTAGACGTAGACGTAGACGTAGACGTAGACGTAGACGTAGACGTAGACGTAGACGTAGACGTAGACGTAGACGTAGACGTAGACGTAGACGTAGACGTAGACGTAGACGTAGACGTAGACGTAGACGTAGACGTAGACGTAGACGTAGACGTAGACGTAGACGTAGACGTAGACGTAGACGTAGACGTAGACGTAGACGTAGACGTAGACGTAGACGTAGACGTAGACGTAGACGTAGACGTAGACGTAGACGTAGACGTAGACGTAGACGTAGACGTAGACGTAGACGTAGACGTAGACGTAGACGTAGACGTAGACGTAGACGTAGACGTAGACGTAGACGTAGACGTAGACGTAGACGTAGACGTAGACGTAGACGTAGACGTAGACGTAGACGTAGACGTAGACGTAGACGTAGACGTAGACGTAGACGTAGACGTAGACGTAGACGTAGACGTAGACGTAGACGTAGACGTAGACGTAGACGTAGACGTAGACGTAGACGTAGACGTAGACGTAGACGTAGACGTAGACGTAGACGTAGACGTAGACGTAGACGTAGACGTAGACGTAGACGTAGACGTAGACGTAGACGTAGACGTAGACGTAGACGTAGACGTAGACGTAGACGTAGACGTAGACGTAGACGTAGACGTAGACGTAGACGTAGACGTAGACGTAGACGTAGACGTAGACGTAGACGTAGACGTAGACGTAGACGTAGACGTAGACGTAGACGTAGACGTAGACGTAGACGTAGACGTAGACGTAGACGTAGACGTAGACGTAGACGTAGACGTAGACGTAGACGTAGACGTAGACGTAGACGTAGACGTAGACGTAGACGTAGACGTAGACGTAGACGTAGACGTAGACGTAGACGTAGACGTAGACGTAGACGTAGACGTAGACGTAGACGTAGACGTAGACGTAGACGTAGACGTAGACGTAGACGTAGACGTAGACGTAGACGTAGACGTAGACGTAGACGTAGACGTAGACGTAGACGTAGACGTAGACGTAGACGTAGACGTAGACGTAGACGTAGACGTAGACGTAGACGTAGACGTAGACGTAGACGTAGACGTAGACGTAGACGTAGACGTAGACGTAGACGTAGACGTAGACGTAGACGTAGACGTAGACGTAGACGTAGACGTAGACGTAGACGTAGACGTAGACGTAGACGTAGACGTAGACGTAGACGTAGACGTAGACGTAGACGTAGACGTAGACGTAGACGTAGACGTAGACGTAGACGTAGACGTAGACGTAGACGTAGACGTAGACGTAGACGTAGACGTAGACGTAGACGTAGACGTAGACGTAGACGTAGACGTAGACGTAGACGTAGACGTAGACGTAGACGTAGACGTAGACGTAGACGTAGACGTAGACGTAGACGTAGACGTAGACGTAGACGTAGACGTAGACGTAGACGTAGACGTAGACGTAGACGTAGACGTAGACGTAGACGTAGACGTAGACGTAGACGTAGACGTAGACGTAGACGTAGACGTAGACGTAGACGTAGACGTAGACGTAGACGTAACGTAGACGTAGACGTAGACGTAGACGTAGACTAGACGTAGACGTAGACGTAGACGTAGACGTAGACGTAGACGTAGACGTAGACGTAGACGTAGACGTAGACGTAGACGTAGACGTAGACGTAGACGTAGACGTAGACGTAGACGTAGACGTAGACGTAGACGTAGACGTAGACGTAGACGTAGACGTAGACGTAGACGTAGACGTAGACGTAGACGTAGACGTAGACGTAGACGTAGACGTAGACGTAGACGTAGACGTAGACGTAGACGTAGACGTAGACGTAGACGTAGACGTAGACGTAGACGTAGACGTAGACGTAGACGTAGACGTAGACGTAGACGTAGACGTAGACGTAGACGTAGACGTAGACGTAGACGTAGACGTAGACGTAGACGTAGACGTAGACGTAGACGTAGACGTAGACGTAGACGTAGACGTAGACGTAGACGTAGACGTAGACGTAGACGTAGACGTAGACGTAGACGTAGACGTAGACGTAGACGTAGACGTAGACGTAGACGTAGACGTAGACGTAGACGTAGACGTAGACGTAGACGTAGACGTAGACGTAGACGTAGACGTAGACGTAGACGTAGACGTAGACGTAGACGTAGACGTAGACGTAGACGTAGACGTAGACGTAGACGTAGACGTAGACGTAGACGTAGACGTAGACGTAGACGTAGACGTAGACGTAGACGTAGACGTAGACGTAGACGTAGACGTAGACGTAGACGTAGACGTAGACGTAGACGTAGACGTAGACGTAGACGTAGACGTAGACGTAGACGTAGACGTAGACGTAGACGTAGACGTAGACGTAGACGTAGACGTAGACGTAGACGTAGACGTAGACGTAGACGTAGACGTAGACGTAGACGTAGACGTAGACGTAGACGTAGACGTAGACGTAGACGTAGACGTAGACGTAGACGTAGACGTAGACGTAGACGTAGACGTAGACGTAGACGTAGACGTAGACGTAGACGTAGACGTAGACGTAGACGTAGACGTAGACGTAGACGTAGACGTAGACGTAGACGTAGACGTAGACGTAGACGTAGACGTAGACGTAGACGTAGACGTAGACGTAGACGTAGACGTAGACGTAGACGTAGACGTAGACGTAGACGTAGACGTAGACGTAGACGTAGACGTAGACGTAGACGTAGACGTAGACGTAGACGTAGACGTAGACGTAGACGTAGACGTAGACGTAGACGTAGACGTAGACGTAGACGTAGACGTAGACGTAGACGTAGACGTAGACGTAGACGTAGACGTAGACGTAGACGTAGACGTAGACGTAGACGTAGACGTAGACGTAGACGTAGACGTAGACGTAGACGTAGACGTAGACGTAGACGTAGACGTAGACGTAGACGTAGACGTAGACGTAGACGTAGACGTAGACGTAGACGTAGACGTAGACGTAGACGTAGACGTAGACGTAGACGTAGACGTAGACGTAGACGTAGACGTAGACGTAGACGTAGACGTAGACGTAGACGTAGACGTAGACGTAGACGTAGACGTAGACGTAGACGTAGACGTAGACGTAGACGTAGACGTAGACGTAGACGTAGACGTAGACGTAGACGTAGACGTAGACGTAGACGTAGACGTAGACGTAGACGTAGACGTAGACGTAGACGTAGACGTAGACGTAGACGTAGACGTAGACGTAGACGTAGACGTAGACGTAGACGTAGACGTAGACGTAGACGTAGACGTAGACGTAGACGTAGACGTAGACGTAGACGTAGACGTAGACGTAGACGTAGACGTAGACGTAGACGTAGACGTAGACGTAGACGTAGACGTAGACGTAGACGTAGACGTAGACGTAGACGTAGACGTAGACGTAGACGTAGACGTAGACGTAGACGTAGACGTAGACGTAGACGTAGACGTAGACGTAGACGTAGACGTAGACGTAGACGTAGACGTAGACGTAGACGTAGACGTAGACGTAGACGTAGACGTAGACGTAGACGTAGACGTAGACGTAGACGTAGACGTAGACGTAGACGTAGACGTAGACGTAGACGTAGACGTAGACGTAGACGTAGACGTAGACGTAGACGTAGACGTAGACGTAGACGTAGACGTAGACGTAGACGTAGACGTAGACGTAGACGTAGACGTAGACGTAGACGTAGACGTAGACGTAGACGTAGACGTAGACGTAGACGTAGACGTAGACGTAGACGTAGACGTAGACGTAGACGTAGACGTAGACGTAGACGTAGACGTAGACGTAGACGTAGACGTAGACGTAGACGTAGACGTAGACGTAGACGTAGACGTAGACGTAGACGTAGACGTAGACGTAGACGTAGACGTAGACGTAGACGTAGACGTAGACGTAGACGTAGACGTAGACGTAGACGTAGACGTAGACGTAGACGTAGACGTAGACGTAGACGTAGACGTAGACGTAGACGTAGACGTAGACGTAGACGTAGACGTAGACGTAGACGTAGACGTAGACGTAGACGTAGACGTAGACGTAGACGTAGACGTAGACGTAGACGTAGACGTAGACGTAGACGTAGACGTAGACGTAGACGTAGACGTAGACGTAGACGTAGACGTAGACGTAGACGTAGACGTAGACGTAGACGTAGACGTAGACGTAGACGTAGACGTAGACGTAGACGTAGACGTAGACGTAGACGTAGACGTAGACGTAGACGTAGACGTAGACGTAGACGTAGACGTAGACGTAGACGTAGACGTAGACGTAGACGTAGACGTAGACGAGACGTAGACGTAGAGTAGACGTAGACGTAGACGTAGACGTAGACGTAGACGTAGACGTAGACGTAGACGTAGACGTAGACGTAGACGTAGACGTAGACGTAGACGTAGACGTAGACGTAGACGTAGACGTAGACGTAGACGTAGACGTAGACGTAGACGTAGACGTAGACGTAGACGTAGACGTAGACGTAGACGTAGACGTAGACGTAGACGTAGACGTAGACGTAGACGTAGACGTAGACGTAGACGTAGACGTAGACGTAGACGTAGACGTAGACGTAGACGTAGACGTAGACGTTACGTAGACGTAGACGTAGACGTAGACGTAGACGTAGACGTAGACGTAGACGTAGACGTAGACGTAGACGTAGACGTAGACGTAGACGTAGACGTAGACGTAGACGTAGACGTAGACGACGTAGACGTAGACGTAGACGTAGACGTAGACGTAGACGTAGACGTAGACGTAGACGTAGACGTAGACGTAGACGTAGACGTAGACGTAGACGTAGACGTAGACGTAGACCGTAGACGTAGACGTAGACGTAGACGTAGACGTAGACGTAGACGTAACGTAGACGTAGACGTAGACGTAGACGTAGACGTAGACGTAGACGTAGACGTAGACGTAGACGTAGACGTAGACGTAGACGTAGACGTAGACGTAGACGTAGACGTAGGTAGACGTAGACGTAGACGTAGACGTAGACGTAGACGTAGACGTAGACGTAGACGTAGACGTAGACGTAGACGTAGACGTAGACGTAGACGTAGACGTAGACGTAGACGTAGACGTAGACGTAGACGTAGACGTAGACGTAGACGTAGACGTAGACGTAGACGTAGACGTAGACGTAGACGTAGACGTAGACGTAGACGTAGACGTAGACGTAGACGTAGACGTAGACGTAGACGTAGACGTAGACGTAGACGTAGACGTAGACGTAGACGTAGACGTAGACGTAGACGTAGAGGTAGACGTAGACGTAGACGTAGACGTAGACGTAGACGTGACGTAGACGTAGACGTAGAGACGTAGACGTAGACGTAGACGTAGACGTAGACGTAGACGTAGACGTAGACGTAGGACGTAGACGTAGACGTAGACGTAGACGTAGACGTAGACGTAGACGTAGACGTAGACGTAGACGTAGACGTAGACGTAGACGTAGACGTAGACGTAGACGTAGACGTAGACGTAGACGTAGACGTAGACGTAGACGTAGACGTAGACGTAGACGTAGACGTAGACGTAGACGTAGACGTAGACGTAGACGTAGACGTAGACGTAGACGTAGACGTAGACGTAGACGTAGACGTAGACGTAGACGTAGACGTAGACGTAGACGTAGACGTAGACGTAGACGTAGACGTAGACGTAGACGTAGACGTAAGACGTAGACGTAGACGTAGACGTAGACGTAGACGTAGACGTAGACGTAGACGTAGACGTAGACGTAGACGTAGACGTAGACGTAGACGTAGACGTAGACGTAGACGTAGACGTAGACGTAGACGTAGACGTAGACGTAGACGTAGACGTAGACGTAGACGTAGACGTAGACGTAGACGTAGACGTAGACGTAGACGTAGACGTAGACGTAGACGTAGACGTAGACGTAGACGTAGACGTAGACGTAGACGTAGACGTAGACGTAGACGTAGACGTAGACGTAGACGTAGACGTAGACGTAGACGTAGACGTAGACGTAGACGTAGACGTAGACGTAGACGTATACGTAGACGTAGACGTAGACGTAGACGTAGACGTAGACGTAGACGTAGACGTAGACGTAGACGTAGACGTAGACGTAGACGTAGACGTAGACGTAGACGTAGACGTAGACGTAGACGTAGACGTAGACGTAGACGTAGACGTAGACGTAGACGTAGACGTAGACGTAGACGTAGACGTAGACGTAGACCGTAGACGTAGACGTAGACGTAGACGTAGACGTAGACGTAGACGTAGACGTAGACGTAGACGTAGACGTAGACGTAGACGTAGACGTAGACGTAGACGTAGACGTAGACGTAGACGTAGACGTAGACGTAGACGTAGACGTAGACGTTGACGTAGACGTAGACGTAGACGTAGACGTAGACGTAGACGTAGACGTAGACGTAGACGTAGACGTAGACGTAGACGTAGAGGTAGACGTAGACGTAGACGTAGACGTAGACGTAGACGTAGACGTAGACGTAGACGTAGACGTAGACGTAGACGTAGACGTAGACGTAGACGTAGACGTAGACGTAGACGTAGACGTAGACGTAGACGTGACGTAGACGTAGACGTAGAGGTAGACGTAGACGTGAGTAGACGTAGACGTAGACGTAGACGTAGACGTAGACGTAGACGTAGACGTAGACGTAGACGTAGACGTAGACGTAGACGTAGACGTAGACGTAGACGTAGACGTAGACGTAGACGTAGACGTAGACTAGACGTAGACGTAGACGTAGACGTAGACGTAGACGTAGACGTAGACGTAGACGTAGACGTAGACGTAGACGTAGACGTAGACGTAGACGTAGACGTAGACGTAGACGTAGACGTAGACGTAGACTTAGACGTAGACGTAGACGTAGACGTAGACGTAGACGTAGACGTAGACGTAGACGTAGACGTAGACGTAGACGTAGACGTAGACGTAGACGTAGACGTAGACGTAGACGTAGACGTAGACGTAGACGTAGACGTAGACGTAGACGTAGACGTAGACGTAGACGTAGACGTAGACGTAGACGTAGACGTAGACGTAGACGTAGACGTAGACGTAGACGTAGACGTAGACGTAGACGTAGACGTAGACGTAGACGTAGACGTAGGACGTAGACGTAGACGTAGACGTAGACGTAGACGTAGACGTAGACGTAGACGTAGACGTAGACGTAGACGTAGACGTAGACGTAGACGTAGACGTAGACGTAGACGTAGACGTAGACGTAGACGTAGACGTAGACGTAGACGTAGACGTAGACGTAGACGTAGACGTAGACGTAGACGTAGACGTAGACGTAGACGTAGACGTAGACGTAGACGTAGACGTAGACGTAGACGTAGACGTAGACGTAGACGTAGACGTAGACGTAGACGTAGACGTAGACGTAGACGTAGACGTAGACGTAGACGTAGACGTAGATGTAGACGTAGACGTAACGCTAGACGTAGACGTAGACGTAGACGTGACGTAGACTCGTAGACGTAGGACGTAGACGTAGACGTAAGACGTAGACGTAGACGTAGACGTAGACGTAGACGTAGACGTAGACGTAGACGTAGACGTAGACGTAGACGTAGACGTAGACGTAGACGTAGACGTAGACGTAGACGAGACGTAGACGTAGACGTAGACGTAGACGTAGACGTAGACGTAGACGTAGACGTAGAC
>CAJZLR020000029.1:0-36452 GCA_916050605.2 Platycheirus albimanus | reverse complement strand
ATACACATACACATACACATACACATACACATACACATACACATACACATACACATACACATACACATACACATACACATACACATACACATACACATACACATACACATACACATACACATACACATACACATACACATACACATACACATACACATACACATACACATACACATACACATACACATACACATACACATACACATACACATACACATACACATACACATACACATACACATACACATACACATACACATACACATACACATACACATACACATACACATACACATACACATACACATACACATACACATACACATACACATACACATACACATACACATACACATACACATACACATACACATACACATACACATACACATACACATACACATACACATACACATACACATACACATACACATACACATACACATACACATACACATACACATACACATACACATACACATACACATACACATACACATACACATACACATACACATACACATACACATACACATACACATACACATACACATACACATACACATACACATACACATACACATACACATACACATACACATACACATACACATACACATACACATACACATACACATACACATACACATACACATACACATACACATACACATACACATACACATACACATACACATACACATACACATACACATACACATACACATACACATACACATACACATACACATACACATACACATACACATACACATACACATACACATACACATACACATACACATACACATACACATACACATACACATACACATACACATACACATACACATACACATACACATACACATACACATACACATACACATACACATACACATACACATACACATACACATACACATACACATACACATACACATACACATACACATACACATACACATACACATACACATACACATACACATACACATACACATACACATACACATACACATACACATACACATACACATACACATACACATACACATACACATACACATACACATACACATACACATACACATACACATACACATACACATACACATACACATACACATACACATACACATACACATACACATACACATACACATACACATACACATACACATACACATACACATACACATACACATACACATACACATACACATACACATACACATACACATACACATACACATACACATACACATACACATACACATACACATACACATACACATACACATACACATACACATACACATACACATACACATACACATACACATACACATACACATACACATACACATACACATACACATACACATACACATACACATACACATACACATACACATACACATACACATACACATACACATACACATACACATACACATACACATACACATACACATACACATACACATACACATACACATACACATACACATACACATACACATACACATACACATACACATACACATACACATACACATACACATACACATACACATACACATACACATAGACATACACATACACATACACATACACATACACATACACATACACATACACATACACATACACATACACATACACATACACATACACATACACATACACATACACATACACATACACATACACATACACATACACATACACATACACATACACATACACATACACATACACATACACATACACATACACATACACATACACATACACATACACATACACATACACATACACATACACATACACATACACATACACATACACATACACATACACATACACATACACATACACATACACATACACATACACATACACATACACATACACATACACATACACATACACATACACATACACATACACATACACATACACATACACATACACATACACATACACATACACATACACATACACATACACATACACATACACATACACATACACATACACATACACATACACATACACATACACATACACATACACATACACATACACATACACATACACATACACATACACATACACATACACATACACATACACATACACATACACATACACATACACATACACATACACATACACATACACATACACATACACATACACATACACATACACATACACATACACATACACATACACATACACATACACATACACATACACATACACATACACATACACATACACATACACATACACATACACATACACATACACATACACATACACATACACATACACATACACATACACATACACATACACATACACATACACATACACATACACATACACATACACATACACATACACATACACATACACATACACATACACATACACATACACATACACATACACATACACATACACATACACATACACATACACATACACATACACATACACATAGACATACACATACACATACACATACACATACACATACACATACACATACACATACACATACACATACACATACACATACACATACACATACACATAGACATACACATACACATACACATACACATACACATACACATACACATACACATACACATACACATACACATACACATACACATACACATACACATACACATACACATACACATACACATACACATACACATACACATACACATACACATACACATACACATACACATACACATACACATACACATACACATACACATACACATACACATACACATACACATACACATACACATACACATACACATACACATACACATACACATACACATACACATACACATACACATACACATACACATACACATACACATACACATACACATACACATACACATACACATACACATACACATACACATACACATACACATACACATACACATACACATACACATACACATACACATACACATACACATACACATACACATACACATACACATACACATACACATACACATACACATACACATACACATACACATACACATACACATACACATACACATACACATACACATACACATACACATACACATACACATACACATACACATACACATACACATACACATACACATACACATACACATACACATACACATACACATACACATACACATACACATACACATACACATACACATACACATACACATACACATACACATACACATACACATACACATACACATACACATACACATACACATACACATACACATACATATACACATACACATACACATACACATACACATACACATACACATACAACTACACATACACATACACATACACATACACATACACATACACATACACATACACATACACATACACATACACATACACATACACATACACATACACATACACATACACATACACATACACATACACATACACATACACATACACATACACATACACATACACATACACATACACATACACATACACATACACATACACATACACATACACATACACATACACATACACATACACATACACATACACATACACATACACATACACATACACATACACATACACATACACATACACATACACATACACATACACATACACATACACATACACATACACATACACATACACATACACATACACATACACATACACATACACATACACATACACATACACATACACATACACATACACATACACATACACATACACATACACATACACATACACATACACATACACATACACATACACATACACATACACATACACATACACATACACATACACATACACATACACATACACATACACATACACATACACATACACATACACATACACATACACATACACATACACATACACATACACATACACATACACATACACATACACATACACATACACATACACATACACATACACATACACATACACATACACATACACATACACATACACATACACATACACATACACATACACATACACATACACATACACATACACATACACATACACATACACATACACATACACATACACATACACATACACATACACATACACATACACATACACATACACATACACATACACATACACATACACATACACATACACATACACATACACATACACATACACATACACATACACATACACATACACATACACATACACATACACATACACATACACATACACATACACATACACATACACATACACATACACATACACATACACATACACATACACATACACATACACATACACATACACATACACATACACATACACATACACATACACATACACATACACATACACATACACATACACATACACATACACATACACATACACATACACATACACATACACATACACATACACATACACATACACATACACATACACATACACATACACATACACATACACATACACATACACATACACATACACATACACATACACATACACATACACATACACATACACATACACATACACATACACATACACATACACATACACATACACATACACATACACATACACATACACATACACATACACATACACATACACATACACATACACATACACATACACATACACATACACATACACATACACATACACATACACATACACATACACATACACATACACATACACATACACATACACATACACATACACATACACATACACATACACATACACATACACATACACATACACATACACATACACATACACATACACATACACATACACATACACATACACATACACATACACATACACATACACATACACATACACATACACATACACATACACATACACATACACATACACATACACATACACATACACATACACATACACATACACATACACATACACATACACATACACATACACATACACATACACATACACATACACATACACATACACATACACATACACATACACATACACATACACATACACATACACATACACATACACATACACATACACATACACATACACATACACATACACATACACATACACATACACATACACATACACATACACATACACATACACATACACATACACATACACATACACATACACATACACATACACATACACATACACATACACATACACATACACATACACATACACATACACATACACATACACATACACATACACATACACATACACATACACATACACATACACATACACATACACATACACATACACATACACATACACATACACATACACATACACATACACATACACATACACATACACATACACATACACATACACATACACATACACATACACATACACATACACATACACATACACATACACATACACATACACATACACATACACATACACATACACATACACATACACATACACATACACATACACATACACATACACATACACATACACATACACATACACATACACATACACATACACATACACATACACATACACATACACATACACATACACATACACATACACATACACATACACATACACATACACATACACATACACATACACATACACATACACATACACATACACATACACATACACATACACATACACATACACATACACATACACATACACATACACATACACATACACATACACATACACATACACATACACATACACATACACATACACATACACATACACATACACATACACATACACATACACATACACATACACATACACATACACATACACATACACATACACATACACATACACATACACATACACATACACATACACATACACATACACATACACATACACATACACATACACATACACATACACATACACATACACATACACATACACATACACATACACATACACATACACATACACATACACATACACATACACATACACATACACATACACATACACATACACATACACATACACATACACATACACATACACATACACATACACATACACATACACATACACATACACATACACATACACATACACATACACATACACATACACATACACATACACATACACATACACATACACATACACATACACATACACATACACATACACATACACATACACATACACATACACATACACATACACATACACATACACATACACATACACATACACATACACATACACATACACATACACATACACATACACATACACATACACATACACATACACATACACATACACATACACATACACATACACATACACATACACATACACATACACATACACATACACATACACATACACATACACATACACATACACATACACATACACATACACATACACATACACATACACATACACATACACATACACATACACATACACATACACATACACATACACATACACATACACATACACATACACATACACATACACATACACATACACATACACATACACATACACATACACATACACATACACATACACATACACATACACATACACATACACATACACATACACATACACATACACATACACATACACATACACATACACATACACATACACATACACATACACATACACATACACATACACATACACATACACATACACATACACATACACATACACATACACATACACATACACATACACATACACATACACATACACATACACATACACATACACATACACATACACATACACATACACATACACATACACATACACATACACATACACATACACATACACATACACATACACATACACATACACATACACATACACATACACATACACATACACATACACATACACATACACATACACATACACATACACATACACATACACATACACATACACATACACATACACATACACATACACATACACATACACATACACATACACATACACATACACATACACATACACATACACATACACATACACATACACATACACATACACATACACATACACATACACATACACATACACATACACATACACATACACATACACATACACATACACATACACATACACATACACATACACATACACATACACATACACATACACATACACATACACATACACATACACATACACATACACATACACATACACATACACATACACATACACATACACATACACATACACATACACATACACATACACATACACATACACATACACATACACATACACATACACATACACATACACATACACATACACATACACATACACATACACATACACATACACATACACATACACATACACATACACATACACATACACATACACATACACATACACATACACATACACATACACATACACATACACATACACATACACATACACATACACATACACATACACATACACATACACATACACATACACATACACATACACATACACATACACATACACATACACATACACATACACATACACATACACATACACATACACATACACATACACATACACATACACATACACATACACATACACATACACATACACATACACATACACATACACATACACATACACATACACATACACATACACATACACATACACATACACATACACATACACATACACATACACATACACATACACATACACATACACATACACATACACATACACATACACATACACATACACATACACATACACATACACATACACATACACATACACATACACATACACATACACATACACATACACATACACATACACATACACATACACATACACATACACATACACATACACATACACATACACATACACATACACATACACATACACATACACATACACATACACATACACATACACATACACATACACATACACATACACATACACATACACATACACATACACATACACATACACATACACATACACATACACATACACATACACATACACATACACATACACATACACATACACATACACATACACATACACATACACATACACATACACATACACATACACATACACATACACATACACATACACATACACATACACATACACATACACATACACATACACATACACATACACATACACATACACATACACATACACATACACATACACATACACATACACATACACATACACATACACATACACATACACATACACATACACATACACATACACATACACATACACATACACATACACATACACATACACATACACATACACATACACATACACATACACATACACATACACATACACATACACATACACATACACATACACATACACATACACATACACATACACATACACATACACATACACATACACATACACATACACATACACATACACATACACATACACATACACATACACATACACATACACATACACATACACATACACATACACATACACATACACATACACATACACATACACATACACATACACATACACATACACATACACATACACATACACATACACATACACATACACATACACATACACATACACATACACATACACATACACATACACATACACATACACATACACATACACATACACATACACATACACATACACATACACATACACATACACATACACATACACATACACATACACATACACATACACATACACATACACATACACATACACATACACATACACATACACATACACATACACATACACATACACATACACATACACATACACATACACATACACATACACATACACATACACATACACATACACATACACATACACATACACATACACATACACATACACATACACATACACATACACATACACATACACATACACATACACATACACATACACATACACATACACATACACATACACATACACATACACATACACATACACATACACATACACATACACATACACATACACATACACATACACATACACATACACATACACATACACATACACATACACATACACATACACATACACATACACATACACATACACATACACATACACATACACATACACATACACATACACATACACATACACATACACATACACATACACATACACATACACATACACATACACATACACATACACATACACATACACATACACATACACATACACATACACATACACATACACATACACACTCACATACACATACACATACACATACACATACACATACACATACACATACACATACACATACACATACACACATACACATACACATACACATACACATACACATACACATACACATACACATACACATACACATACACATACACATACACATACACATACACATACACTTACACATACACATTACATACACATACACATACACATACACATACACATACACATACACATACACATACACATACACATACACATACACATACACATACACATACACATACACATACACATACACATACACATACACATACACATACACATACACATACACATACACATACACATACACATACACATACACATACACATACACATACACATACACATACACATACACATACACATACACATACACATACACATACACATACACATACACATACACATACACATACACATACACATACACATACACATACACATACACATACACATACACATACACATACACATACACATACACATACACATACACATACATACACATACACATACACATACACATACACATACACATACACATACACATACATACACATACACATACACATACACATACACATACACATACACATACACATACACATACACATACACATACACATACACATACACATACACATACACATACACATACACATACACATACACATACACATACACATACACATACACATACACATACACATACACATACACATACACATACACATACACATACACATACACATACACATACAAACATACACATACACATACACATACACATACACATACACATACACATACACATACACATACATACACATACACATACACATACATACACATACACATACACATACACATACACATACACATACACATACACACTACACATACACATACACATACACATACACATACACATACACATACACATACACATACACATACACATACACATACACATACACATACACATACACATACACATACACATACACATACACATACACATACACATACACATACACATACACATACACATACACATACACATACACATACACATACACATACACATACACATACACATACACATACACATACACATACACATACACATACACATACACATACACATACACATACACATACACATACACATACACATACACATACACATACACATACACATACACATACACATACACATACACATACACATACACATACACATACACATACACATACACATACACATACACATACACATACACATACACATACACATACACATACACATACACATACACATACACATACACATACACATACACATACACATACACATACACATACACATACACATACACATACACATACACATACACATACACATACCATACACATACACATACACATACACATACACATACACATACACATACACATACACATACACATACACATACACATACACATACACATACACATACACATACACATACACATACACATACACATACACATACACATACACATACACATACACATACACATACACATACACATACACATACACATACACATACACATACACATACACATACACATACACATACACAACACTACACATACACATACACATACACATACACATACACATACACATACACATACACATACACATACACATACACATACACATACACATACACATACACATACACATACACATACACATACACATACACATACACATACACATACACATACACATACACATACACATACCATACCATACACATACACATACACATACACATACACATACATACACATACACATACACATACACATACACATACACATACCACATACACATACACATACACTACACATACACATACACATACACATACACATACACATACACATACACATACACATACACATACACATACACATACACATACACATACACATACACATACACATACACATACACATACACATACACATACACATACACATACACATACACATACACATACATACACATACACATACACATACACATACACATACACATACACATACACATACACATACACATACACATACACATACACATACACATACACATACACATACACATACACATACACATACATACACATACACATACACATACACATACACATACACATACACATACACATACACATACACATACACATACACATACACATACACATACACATACACATACACATACACATACACATACACATACCATACACATACACATACACATACACATACACATACACATACACATACAACATACACATACACATACACATACACATACACATACACATACACATACACATACACATACACATACACATACACATACACATACACATACACATACACATACACATACACATACACATACACATACACATACACATACACACACATAACATACACATACACATACACATACACATACACATACACATACACATACACATACACATACACATACACATACACATACACATACACATACACATACACATACACATACACATACACATACACATACACATACACATACACATACACATACACATACACATACACATACACATACACATACACATACACATACACATACACATACACATACACATACACATACACATACACATACACATACACATACACATACACATACACATACACATACACATACACATACACATACACATACACTACACATACACATACACATACACATACACATACACATACACATACACATACACATACACATACACATACACATACACATACACATACACATACATACACATACACATACACATACACATACACATACACATACACATACACCATACACATACACATACACATACACATACACATACACATACACATACAACATACACATACACATACACATACACATACACATACACATACACATACACATACACATACACATACACATACACATACACATACACATACACATACACATACACATACCATACACATACACATACACATACACATACACATACACATACACATACACATACACATACACATACACATACACATACACATACACATACACATACACATACACATACACATACACATACAACATACACATACACATACAATACACATACACATACACATACACATACACATACACATACACATACACATACACATACACATACACATACACATACACATACACATACACATACACATACACATACACATACACATACACATACACATACACATACACATACACATACACATACACATACACATACCACACATACACATACACATACACATACACATACCACATACACATACACATACACATACACATACACATACACATACACATACACATACACATACACATACACATACACATACACATACACACATACACATACACATACACATACACATACACATACACATACACATACACATACACATACACATACACATACACATACACATACACATACACATACACATACACATACACATACACATACACATACACATACACATACACATACACATACACATACACATACACATACACATACACATACACATACACATACACATACACATACACATACACATACACATACACATACACATACACATACACATACACATACACATACACATACACATACACACCATACACATACACACACACAACACATACACATACACATACACATACACATACACATACACATACACATACACATACCATACACATACACATACACATACACATACACATACACATACACCATACACATACACATACACATACACATACACATACACATACACATACACATACACATACACATACACATACACATACACACACATACACATACACATACACATACACATACACATACACATACACATACACATACACATACACATACACATACACATACACATACACATACACATACACATACACATACACATACACATACACATACACATACACATACACATACACATACACATACACATACACATACACTTACACATACACATACACATACACATACACATACACATACACATACACATACCATACACATACACATACACATACACATACACATACACATACACATACACATACACATACATACACATACACATACACATACACATACACATACACATACACATACCATACACATACACATACACATACACAACACATACACATACACATACACATACACATACACATACACATACACATACACATACACATACACATACACATACACATACACATACACATACACATACACATACACATACACATACACATACACATACACATACACATACACATACACATACACATACACATACACATACACATACACATACACATACACATACACATACACATACACATACACATACACATACACATTACACATACACATACACATACACATACACATACACATACACATACACATACACATACACATACACATACACATACACATACACATACACATACACATACACATACACATACACATACACATACACATACACATACACATACACATACACATACACATACACATACACATACACATACACATACACATACACATACACATACATCACATACACATACACATACACATACACATACACATACACATACACATACACATACACATACACATACACATACACATACACATACACATACACATACACATACAAATTAATCTACTTTAGATTATTTTTATTTAAAAAAAATATTTTTTATTTATTTATTCAACTGGCAGCGATTCTGCCTACAAAATATGAATGACAATTAATTGATTTAAAACTACACCTTAAATACCTAATCAAGCATTCTCCTCGTCTTCACGTTCCCACACTGGTGATCTTGTTGCATTTTGTTGTCGATGCACTGGATACCTCTGGAATGCCATGAGCTGCAACGTCAGCGGCTTGCTGCAGTTTATTGTGGGAAACTGTTGCTTGAATTTTTATGGTGTTAACTTGCAGTTTATTGTGGGAAACTGTTGCTTGAATTTTTATGGTGTTAACTCATCCGCCTTTAAAAATCGAACGCCCACGTTCGATACTGATGGTTTAAGTGTTTGTAGGACTTCTTCCACCCCTATTGTTCTGGACACTGGAACAGGGTGTTCCATGGATATGTTTGTTGCCGTGGAAACGAGTTCGACCGTATTAACTTCTTCTCGTACTGTTTTCCTTCTCCAAGTCTTACAAGGCTTCAGGGTTGTTTTTGATAACTTCCAAAGGGTGAAAAGTATTGCCAAAAGTGTTAATGCTGACAATACCAACATGAATATAGTTTTTCTCTGATTTGTTCTTTCTAGGGTTCGGATGTACTGTGTGTTATTGGCTTCTATCTCTTTGATCATTTCTAGCGAGAGTAACTCCTCGAATCGAGGCTTAACAGCGGATGGTTGTAACAAGGCCGGTAGGGGGTTGTGTTTCGTGACTTCTGATGCTGTGAACGTATATTGCTCGGCTTTGATGGTTGCATTATGGAAGTGAATGATGTATGTCCCATTCAATGGCACTTTGTTTCCGTCTATTTCGATGTGGTCGTCAAATTGGTTTAATAAAATGATGCCAGGGGTTAATTCTTCTACTGCGGGAACGTGCTGGTTGTTAATTTGAGTGCAGGATGGAGGTTGGCTTGATAGCAAATAACTAATACATTTATCGCTACTTATGTCTAGGATAACATTTTGGTTACAGATAGATAGATTATTGTAGGTTTTACATTGATTGGTTAAGCCGTACATATTTTTTTTGCATTTCAATATTTCTTTGTATTCTAATTTTATTACACTTTTTTTTCTCTTTACTGGTTTAATTAACAGTCTATTACATGATTCTGGACTAGTAATGGGCAAACTTAATATATATAGCAATAATGAATCGTTTGAGGCTATTTTTACCTCCGAAAATTCAACAGCCTCTATTATATTGTTATAGGGCATGTTTTCTTTATTTAACATTTCTTCAATTAATTTTATTTCAGAATTGGATAAGATATATGTATTAACTACCCCAGTTTTTGCCCATTGCATGGCATACTCTATATTGACAATTTCTGCTCTTAACATGTCTAATTTAAATTTCAAATTTAATAAAAGGTCATTTTTTACTTCTGCTTTGGAGCTTTTAATAATTTCATTAGTTACATTACTTAACTCATTTATTTTGCCTAGAAACAAATTGTTGACAATTCTTTGTTGGTTGTTGTTCGTAAGGACATTATTAATTTTTTCCTCAACTATTTGAAAATCATGTCTGTCGGGTGTTCCCGCGATCCATTTCCATGCCGACCCAAGAAGGTCTATAGATCGCTTATTTCTAAATTTTGGGACAAGACGATTGAGGTGAATTTGGATTTGCTTTGTTTCGTGGGATAGAAAAGGGAACATGGGATGTGGTATATTACTTAAGTGTTGTATGTTTTGCTCAATTTCCTTCAAACTCTTTTGGTATAGGTCAATGTCTATGACATGTATCAGTTTGTATGTTCCAATTTGTACCTTAGCAGTGCCAGAATTAATTGTAATAAGTTGGGCGTTGGAATAATCCAGCATTCTGACGTCCGCAATGCCAGGTGTAATGCAGAGCCTAAAAAGATTTAATTTTTTATTAAGGACTTGTGGACTACTCTACCGGATGTTGTAAGAATAGTCGTAGACCTGTTTTGTGATACTATTTCTTTTTTGAATTTTGGGGATAGTTTATTACCTATCCTTTTATTGATTTTAACATAAATTACATCTCCTACAGAATAGTTTTTGGGGGGGGCCCTATTTTTATTGTGATAGTTCAAATCTGCAACTTGTTTACTTTTGATTCTTTCGACGTTTTCCTGTCTTTCAAATTCAAGTTGTTCTGGATTGTTAAGTGTTTCTTTGCCAAAGAAAACATCTATTGGTCTTTTCCCTGTAGTGGAGTGTATGGACCTATTGTATTCAAAAATTGTCATGTCTAGCAGCTCTGCAAATGTGTTGTGGAGGTTTTTTTGTTTGATGCAACGCATCGTTTCAGAGAGCGTGGAATGAAATCTTTCCACTTGCCCGTTGGCTGAGCTAGTGTAGGGAGGAACTTTGAATACTTTAATTTTGAACAGATTTTCTAACATGAAGGACACGGAGATTGCACTCAAAGACTTTTCATTGTCTAAAACAATTATTTCGGGGACACCAAAGGCCAATACAATTTCCCTTAGTGGTTGCTTCACGTCTTCAGTTGCTCTGGACTTTAAAATTCTTGTTAGTGCGTACTTTGAAAATTTGTCGATAGCTGTTAAAATTACCTTTCCATCGGTAAAATAAATATCTACGTGCAAAATTTGACCGGGGAATTTAGGTATGGGAGTTGGTTGAATTTCAGGTTTGTTGGGATGACGATCGTATTTGTTCTCTAAGCAGATAGTGCACGTTTTGGTAACTCTTCTAATTTTTCCAATCATGCCTGGAAAATAGTATTTTTTCAAAATTTGAATTTTGTTCTCTCTTGAGTCTCTATGAGCGCGTTGGTGTGTATCAATTACGATGTTTTCTTGGTCTGACTCGTCTGTAACATCCTGAACTTGTAATTGCGTGAATCTAATTTTGAAGTTACTGAAATGGGAGGCAAATACAATTTGTACCATACCCATTATATGCTCCGCCGTTTTTATGGCGTTTATCACCGAAGGATTCAGGACCTTTTTAAGAATCTGTTTAAGATTCTCTTGGTTGAATTCCGGCTCTATTATTATGTGTCTGTGAAAGGTGGGAAAAATTACTTGGAAGGTTGTAGAAGAAGTGTCGCCTATTTGTAGGATAATTTGGTTCTTGAACACGTTTATTGGAACCTCTACGCTTGGTATAAGGTTTTGCGATGAACTGTCATCGCTGTGTTCTGTATCTGTAAGGGAGTTTACAAGCGAGTTTATTTGTGGAGGGCGTGACAGTGCGTCTGCCACAATGTTCGTTCTGCCTGGTTTGTAATGCAATTCGTAACTATATTCTTCAAGAATTGCCTTCCACCGCTTCATCTTACTATTATTATTTTTGTTGCTGAGAGCATGTGTAAGGGGCTGATGGTCGGTATAAATTTTGACGTGTGCAGATCCGTAAAGGTAGTTACGCAGGGAATTCAAAGCCCATATAATTGCTAACATCTCCTTTTCATTGGCTGCATAACCTTCTTCGGTTGAGCCAAGTGTTCGAGATATGAATGTTATTGGCCTGTCTTCTTGAGACAAGACCGCACCAAGTGCAAAATTGGAAGCGTCCGTAGTCAATTCGAAAGGTTTGCTAAAATTTGGATATGACAGCACAAGGTCTTCAGAAATAAGGACATTTTTTATTTTTTCAAAAGCATCAATAGCCGTAGGGTCAAGAAAAATTTGTTTTTTAGCGGATTGTGTCTTGGACATGCGTCCTTCCTCACCCCTTAAAAGGGCAGTTAGGGGCTTCGCAAGCTTGGCATAATCCTTGACAAAGCGGCGATAGTAGCCTGACAGCCCAAGAAATGAGCGTAAATCCTTTAAGGTTTGTGGTACTGGAAAATTTTTTATTGCTATAACCTTTGCAGGGTTAGTCTTTATACCCTCGGGTGAGACAATAAATCCCAGGAATTCTACTTCCTTTTTATAAAAATGACATTTGTCCAATTGCACTTTCATATTGGCTTCATAGAGCGTTTTAAAAATGTCTGCTATGTGCTGGGCATGGTCACTTTCGGTTTTGCTAAATATGACTATATCGTCGATATAGACATAGCAGGTTTTACCTATGTGCTCTCGCAGGATGTCATCGAGTGCCCGTTGAAAGATTGACGGTGCGTTTTTTAATCCGAATGGGAGTCTTGTGAATTCGAATTTTCCGTTGTTTATAGAGAAAGCTGTTTTTTCAACGTCAGATTCCTTCAAAGGAATCTGGTGAAAACCACTTTTGAGATCGAGAACGCTAAAAAATTTGTTTTTACCTAGTTGTGAAAGGACTTCGTTGATGTTAGGAATGGGATAGCGGTCGGCTATAGTTACGCTGTTTAGCTTTCTATAATCAATTACCATTCGGTATTGTTTTTTTCCTGTTGAGTCCGGTTTTTTCGGTACGATCCATACCGGGGAGTTAAACGGAGACCTGGAGGGTCTGATTATTCCATCTTCTAGAAGTTTCTGAATCTGTTCTTCAACTTCATATTTAAGTGACATAGGGAAGGGATAATGTTTGCTATAAACAGGAGAATCTGTTGATGTTCGGATTTCTCCTACGACCTTTGTGGTGAAGGTTAATTTTTCGTTGGGTTCACAAAATAAATTTGGAAAGTTACAAACGGCTGAATTTAAAAGTTGTTGTTGCGTTTCTGTCATGTGGTCTGTTTTGAGGGTAAGGGTATTCACGCCTGGGGAATTCAACTGTTTAATTTTAATTTTAACAGAATCTAATATTGACATGGTGTTATTTTTTGTGTCTATGATGGCAGATAGTTGCTTAAGACTATCATTACCTATGATTCCATGAAATGTGCGTAAAGTAGGTAAAAGGAAAAACTTTAGTTTAATATTTTCAATATTAAAAAGATTAATATTTGTATGCTGAGTTATCTGGACGTCTCCAGCTATTGATTTGGCAAAAAATGGGTTTTCATTCTGCAAGGGTTTTTCTACAATTGAAGGTTGTATGTAATTCTTTGAGGAGCCTGTATCAATCAGGAATTTGTACATGTCGCCACTCTTCGACTTGCACTCAAAATAAGGCAAGGAAGAGTCCCTTAGCCTAAAAAATTAATATCAGTGTGTTCTAGCTCTCCGACTTCTAGTTCGTTATTGTTAAAATTTGCGTCTATGTTTTCAAGATAATTATTGAAACTTTGATCTTCTTGCTCGTTGCTCAAGCTTAAGTTCTGATAATATAGGCTTAGTTCGTCATCGGATGGGTCAATATGAAAATTTGGCTGATATCTTGCCATTTGAGGGTTTTGGGAATTTTGAGGTAGAGATGCACTTGGTCTCCACGAGGCATTATTATAGTTTTGCCTATTTTGGTAGTGGATTTCCTTAGCATGGGCACTGCGCCCTTGCGTTAAAGGTTCTTGTTTGAAAGGCTGACCTTGCGGTCTGCTATTTTGATTAGGATTTATAAAATTCTTTTGTGGATAATTGTTTTGGTTGCGATTAATAAATAATTGGTTAGGTGGTGGTGAACGAGAGGGTTGGAGTTGAATAGGTGGGTTGGGATATGTACGATAAGTTGGGAAAATAGGGGGTTGTCTGGATGGACCTACATTTATATTTCGTGGAGGAAATGAGTTTTGTGGACGTGTCGATTGAGGACCGAAATTCTTCCTTATTGTTCCTTGAGTGCTTTGAATGTAATGAGATCTAAAATGTTGATTCTCATATTTTTGACAAAGGTGTAGGGCTGTCGGGAGATCCGCGGGCTCTTTCATGCCCAGAAGATCGGACAAGTTCCCTTTTAGCCCCCTGATAAAGGTATCTAATGCTTTATCACGATACGTTTGGGTTAATAACTTCATTGACTCTTGGCTTATTTTCATGCAGGCAATGTTGTTTGTTATTAATGTTAATTGCGAGGTGACGGCCTGGTAGAACTGTTGTATGGATTGGTTACCTTGAACCAACCCCGACATCTGATATTCTAAGGTTGTGATGTCTCTTTTATCCGCATAGTGGGTTGTTAGACAATCTACAATATTATCCCAGTTGAGAGGAGTATTGTTGGCTTCTAAGGCGGCGTCCGCCTGGCCTATGATTTTATTACGAATTACGTTCAGTATTCCGTAATACTTTGTGGTTTCTTTGATAGGTTCGTAAAGTTTAATGACGCGTTCGACACTCTTTTTCCAAGATGAGAACTCAGACGCTTCTCCTGAAAATGTCCGAAGGCATCTTACGATGTCTGGTATTTTTTCTAACGCATCTATAGAAATTTGACATTGATTTATCTGATCCACTCCAGAGAGGAAGGGATTCAGTTGTTGCTCAAGTACTCGACTCACAATCGATGTAACTAGGGCATCTAATTCAGGAGTTGACCTAACCCCTTGAGCTGAGGAATTAGTATTTGGGGGAAACATACAATTGTGGGTTTGACCACTAGCCGTGGAAGTTTGAGAGTTACCATGAATTAAAGATATGGAATTTAATAGGGCTGTGGAGATGGGAGTTGTTACTTGAGAAGTACTAGGATTTAAAGCTGGGGGAATTTGACCTTGGTTTTGGCCTTGGTTTGAGTCTTGGTCGTCGCCGGCCCCTGTTCTTGTAAGAACCATAATGATTTATTTATTTTAGGAATTAAAACGGTAATAATTTTAGTTAAATTTTTAATAATTTCTATTAACACTTGAGGGTTTGTTATTCTATTCGCTTTTTTTTTTTTTTTAATAATCACTTTCACGTTGTAAGTTTTTGAAATTTTTAATTTAGTTTGAAAATAATACTTAATGACTATGTCTTACTATCTTACATTAAGCACCAAAGTGCGACGCCGGCCATGGGGATTGCTCCTTTTTATCCTTAGGTTTAGATTACTCGGGATCCCTCGCTGACTCCTTGCTACTGCTTTCACCGCTGCTGCGTGCACTTGTTGAATGTTTTTTTTTTTTTTTTCGAGTGTGTGAACTTTGACAGCCACTCACTGGGGTTTTTTTTTTTTTTTTTCAAAGCGAACGCGGAGCTTAATAAAGGTCACTATCACTCTTTGATTGGTTCTTTTATTTTAGAACACCGGATCTTTACGATTTATAGGTGAACTCGGAACTACTTAAGAACACTATCACTCTTTGATTGGTTCTTTTATTTTCGAACACTGATTTTTTATAATTTCCAAGTGAACACGGAACTACTTGAGGTCACTATCACTATTTGGATGGTTTTTTTTTCTAGAACACCGATTTCTTATAATTTCCAAGTGAACACGGAACTACTTGAGGTCACTATCACTATTTTATGGTTCTTTTCTAGAACACCGATTTTCGCAATTTTTCTAACGAAGCGCGGGAGCTACTTGAGATCACTGGCTCTTACTTTTACGAATACCGGGTCCCTGCTGCTCGGGCGCCAATTAATCTACTTTAGATTATTTTTATTTAAAAAAATATTTTTTATTTATTTATTCAACTGGCAGCGATTCTGCCTACAAAATATGAATGACAATTAATTGATTTAAAACTACACCTTAAATACCTAATCAAGCATTCTCCTCGTCTTCACGTTCCCACACTGGTGATCTTGTTGCATTTTGTTGTCGATGCACTGGATACCTCTGGAATGCCATGAGCTGCAACGTCAGCGGCTTGCTGCAGTTTATTGTGGGAAACTGTTGCTTGAATTTTTATGGTGTTAACTTGCAGTTTATTGTGGGAAACTGTTGCTTGAATTTTTATGGTGTTAACTTACACATACACATACACATACACATACACATACACATACACATACACATACACATACACATACACATACACATACACATACACATACACATACACATACACATACACATACACATACACATACACATACACATACACATACACATACACATACACATACACATACACATACACATACACATACACATACACATACACATACACATACACATACACATACACATACACATACACATACACATACACATACACATACACATACACATACACATACACATACACATACACATACACATACACATACACATACACATACACATACACATACACATACACATACACATACACATACACATACACATACACATACACATACACATACACATACACATACACATACACATACACATACACATACACATACACATACACATACACATACACATACACATACACATACACATACACATACACATACACATACACATACACATACACATACACATACACATACACATACACATACACATACACATACACATACACATACACATACACATACACATACACATACACATACACATACACATACACATACACATACACATACACATACACATACACATACACATACACATACACATACACATACACATACACATACACATACACATACACATACACATACACATACACATACACATACACATACACATACACATACACATACACATACACATACACATACACATACACATACACATACACATACACATACACATACACATACACATACACATACACATACACATACACATACACATACACATACACATACACATACACATACACATACACATACACATACACATACACATACACATACACATACACATACACATACACATACACATACACATACACATACACATACACATACACATACACATACACATACACATACACATACACATACACATACACATACACATACACATACACATACACATACACATACACATACACATACACATACACATACACATACACATACACATACACATACACATACACATACACATACACATACACATACACATACACATACACATACACATACACATACACATACACATACACATACACATACACATACACATACACATACACATACACATACACATACACATACACATACACATACACATACACATACACATACACATACACATACACATACACATACACATACACATACACATACACATACACATACACATACACATACACATACACATACACATACACATACACATACACATACACATACACATACACATACACATACACATACACATACACATACACATACACATACACATACACATACACATACACATACACATACACATACACATACACATACACATACACATACACATACACATACACATACACATACACATACACATACACATACACATACACATACACATACACATACACATACACATACACATACACATACACATACACATACACATACACATACACATACACATACACATACACATACACATACACATACACATACACATACACATACACATACACATACACATACACATACACATACACATACACATACACATACACATACACATACACATACACATACACATACACATACACATACACATACACATACACATACACATACACATACACATACACATACACATACACATACACATACACATACACATACACATACACATACACATACACATACACATACACATACACATACACATACACATACACATACACATACACATACACATACACATACACATACACATACACATACACATACACATACACATACACATACACATACACATACACATACACATACACATACACATACACATACACATACACATACACATACACATACACATACACATACACATACACATACACATACACATACACATACACATACACATACACATACACATACACATACACATACACATACACATACACATACACATACACATACACATACACATACACATACACATACACATACACATACACATACACATACACATACACATACACATACACATACACATACACATACACATACACATACACATACACATACACATACACATACACATACACATACACATACACATACACATACACATACACATACACATACACATACACATACACATACACATACACATACACATACACATACACATACACATACACATACACATACACATACACATACACATACACATACACATACACATACACATACACATACACATACACATACACATACACATACACATACACATACACATACACATACACATACACATACACATACACATACACATTGTTGCGAGTCAGGGTTCCACGGAGGACTTACTTTGGGAAAGTAGAAGGGCGGCGGCACGCTTGTCGTTGCACGGCTATGCTCGACGGAAATGGGGGTGGTTCTTTGCCGCTTCCACTTATCCCTCCTGCTCGACAATCAAAATCATCGTGCCAGAAAAAGAAGAAAGTTAAAGGAAAGGAAGAGGAGTTTGGAAAAGGAATGACTCTACTCTAAAAGGTTTGAAACGTTACCACAAATCGAAGGACTTTGACGCTACCTGAAGGAACATGTAAGTACAGTGCTTTTTAAAATCAAACTAACCTAACTAAACCTACCTAAAATTCAAAATAATAAAAAAAAATGAAATTCCACCACCAAAAATGATAATAATATGAAACCCATCACCAAAGATAGTAAAAAAAAATGAAATAAAACCACCTCCACCAAAGTCAAATTCGTTGGTACGAATTTGAACTTATATAATCTCTACAATCTACCTTAATCTAAACCCTAAAACTAAAGCACTTTACTTTTCTATTTCCCTCAGATACCGTACTACCGAATTCCAAGCGCTCGCCAGATGTTATTGACGAAGGCCTGGCCAACCCACCCAAGTATCTGAAAGATACTTCCTGATGTTATTTCCATGGCCGATGTTCGGAAATAACCCCTAAAATGACCAACCAGTCGCAGACTGTCTGTAGTGTACAGTCAGTTGGTCAAGTCATACTACCGGAAACTCTGCATAGGGACGGCCTTGTCCGCCTTCACACACCTTTAGCTGTAAAAAAAATTTAGCAACTCATAACACAATCTTCTCAACCAACTTTATAATTTTTATTTAAAAATTCCATAAAAATTGAGCTCTCCTTGCTCTTAAAGAAAAAAACTATTAACTAAAATTTTAAATTTCAAAATCTTAAAACTAATAAAAAAGTATGTACAGATATAATAAAAAAAACTATGTTTAATAATCTAACCTAATTCCAAAAGTTTATGAGGCAATGCTGTCTGAATTTCATAATAAAAAAAGGACCTTCTGGTCTTAATATTGAGGACGACTTACTACTTTTCTTGGTCCCTCGGTGTCCTGCCGGCAGCACGTCGAAGAACAGGTGCAGTACCACTGTGTGGACTGGTATGTTACTAGTTTCTTTTAAACGTTATATTATAAAATTCAGCACCAACACCACTTTCACTTCTCCAAAAAAAAACAAATATTAAATAAAAAAAAATTAGCTAAAGAAAAAAATGGAGAGCTTAATTCTTCACACCACTATACAAAAATTATTTTGAGGAGCTTTTTCAGTTTTTCTTTTCAATTCACTGATTTTCTTTTTCTTTGCAGATTTCTTTCTCTTTAAAGTTGGGCTCAGCGAAGTCACTCTTAAACACTGATCCGCAATTGGAATCTCCCTTTTATTTATATTTATGTATCTACTGTAATACAAAAAAAAAATTCCGAAGATTCTCGGACTTAGTGCCGATGAAGACTTTTCTTTTGGTCTTATCCAAAAGAAAGCTTCCCGTAAAGATGTCTTCGATGAATAGCAAAAAAAACTGGCAGAGGCTCAGGCCCACCGATGCTGTCTTAGGCAGTTTCAGGAAGTAGAACCCGAACCTTGTAAAAAAAAAACTTCTATTAGTCAAACTAGTGAAATTTCACAGAAGACTACCATACCTCTGCAATATGCGTGTTGTTTTGAATTCTTCTTTCTATTTGCTCCTGATTTTGTTGAGGACTTGTTTCCTCTTATTTTTCAAATTGAAGCTCTAGAAGTAATTAAATGTATCAATATACCTACATATTTAACACAAATCTCACTTGTATGCTTTACCAATTTTTCTTTTTAATTTAACTTGGCGTATCTTTGTGCCTATGGATTTTCTTCCAAATTTAATCTTGCACTTCTAATTACCGCGAACAAATATTTTGAATTTGAATTTAATTTGAATTCACGATTCAAATTATTGACAAAAATGGCCGTTTGCTCTGTCGACTTCTGTACGTATTCCGATTTTACTTTGGTATGACCATGAAACTCATAAAGGTCAACCCCAGTCTTCATTTACATGTAAGTAAATAGTTACCTCTACATCTGAGTGAGATAACTATTTCAATCCATATCTATCAAAAAAAATAATAGGTAGCATCTCCTATCTTTATCTTTAAATTGCAAAATACCCCTGGCCCATATACTTAAAATCTAACTTACATACCTACATATTGTACTTATAATGATGTTTTCCATCATACCATACTTAACCATAAACTTAATACATATTACAAACAAAAATACCTAACTTCCTCACATTTAAAAAGTCTACACACAAAAAATGAAATTTCTTTTAAATTCGCCACGTCTGGCAATGCTACAATTCATTTTGATTTGACTTCTCAAACTGAACGAAATTCTTTTAGTTTACCTGACCCCCTTTCCTTCAGGTGCGAGGAAGAAAGATATCTACTTTCGCATGCGCACCTGAAGAGGTAAACATGACACTCAAACACTAAATAAGAACTGTCAAAAAAAAATTACAAAACGTAAACAATGAAAGAAAAATGCTGTGGATTGAACAAGGTGAGTAATAATTGTTTAATTTTAGTGCTTTTAATTGTTTATATTTCCAATATTACTACTGAAAAACGTTCTTTAAAGTATTGAGAACATTTCTCAGCAATAATCTTGGAAATATATCTCAAATACAGATTAGACGGTGTCTCGGAAAAATTTCTGTGCTTGCACATGGAAATTTCCAAAACACCGAAATCTGTTCTTTTTGCCAAATTTACTTCTAAAGAATTTACTTTTAACATTAAACTAATATATTTTCCTTTACTTTTCAGAAATTATAAGGAATATTGCAGGATGGCAAAGAGGCCACCCCAGGAATCAATATGAACCTAAAAAAAACATGTAGTCTACCGCCACCGCGTATTATCACCGCCGGTGCCGCGGCAAGGAGCAATTGAACCTTAAGGTAGGTCAGGTAGGTTTTTTCCTTTTTTTTTGTGCCTACACAACTATAACCCCTTTTTATCCTGCAGGCGCCGTAACAGGCTCGGTGGAGGTGACTGAGTGGTCGGGAGGTCACTTACACCGTAAAAAAAAGGTCCTGCAAGATAAAATATTTTTCCCTTTAATGTTTATTATGTCTCCGTAATGTGTGGCAGAGCCCACTACCTGAGATAGTCTCATGCTCTACCGACTGAGTTTTTATTTTATTTGGATGTGAGGAACATTAAGAATTTCACAAAAAAAACCTACATAATTATACATAAATAAACAGGTACACTGAAAACAATTAATAGAGATAAATAAATAGTCTAACACCACAAAAAAAAATATATATTAATAAATTAATAAGCTATACTTAAACTAAATAAAATATCACAGATAAAAGAAGATAGCTATACTTAAACTAATCAGGTACTATAAACTAAAAGAAAATATCACAGATAGTTGAATGTAAATAACTAACTCTACTTAAACTAAATCAGGTACTTTTGACTTCTCAAAAATATCACAGATAAAGATAAATAAATAAATATACTATATGCTTAAACTAAAGGTAAAAAATATCACAGATAAATAAATGTAAATAGATAAACTATACTTAAACTAAAGATAAAAATATCACAGGTAAAAATAAGATAAATAAATAATTAAAATAAACAAACTGTGACTACAAATAATACTTAGTATACACTAACTATACTAATATTTAATTCACTAACCTAATATCACAGTTTGTCGAAAGCAACATCATCTGAGTGCGTCACATTTCAACACAAAAATTAGACATGTAGGTCTTTTGCGTGAAAGGTTCCTACTTTTTCACCATTGAGGTTACCTACCACGTAGAGGGAATTCCCAACCGGTTTTAAAATAATTGATTTTAGGAATTTTTTTCCTAATTTTGCGTTATAGTTTTCCGCTTTGCTACTTTGTTTAAAGTTTCTGCGGAAAATTACCTGTCCAGTTTTATATTGCACATCCCTACTTCTGGTATTATATACCTTTTTACTTTTTTCATGTGCAATTTTTAAGTTTTCGAATATTTTTGCTCGAATGAGTTCTAGACGATCCTCTTTATTAAGAATCTCGACTCTTGAATCTTTGACTAGATTTAATTTTCGCAAGAGATCATACGTCTTTGCGTGTTGGATCATGGGAGTTCCGAATACTGCGTAAAAAGGCTCAACACTTATTGCATCGTGCACAACACTTCGCAGTGAAAATGCAACGTTGCTTACGTGTTGATCCCAATGTTTTTGATCACTACCAAGGTAGGATCGAATTTTCGATAGAACGGATTGGTTCACCCTTTCGGAAGCGTTTGCTTGAGGAGAATAGAAAGCAGTACGAACATGGTTAACACCATAACGCTTCAAGAAACTTGAAAACAATTCCGAAACGAACTGTTTTCCGTTGTCAGAATGAACATATTCTGGAACACCAAATACATGAAACACATTTTCTTCGAGGAATTTCACTACCTCAGATGACGTTGCTTTTCGTATTGCTTTTAAAAATACATATTTACTAAAATGGTCTAATACTATAAAGATATGCGTATTGCCCTGTTTTGTTCTTGGATACGGTCCAAGGAAATCAATATATAGGCGTTGGAATGGTCGTTCAGTAATTGTCTGTTGTCCCATCGGCGGCCGAGTCGTTATGTTGACAGACTTACTTGTTTTGCATGTGTCACACGATCGTACCCACTTCTGAACATCGGTGGCCATCCCCGGCCAAAAATATTTTTGCCGTAATTTTGACAGGGTTTTCGATATACCACCATGTCCTGACGAAGGTGAATCGTGTGCTGCTATCAACAACCCTTCACGCAACTCTTTAGGAACCCATAGCTTCCATGCTCGGTCGTCTTGTATTGCATCGACTGTTCTTATGTCTGTTCGTTTATAAACAAATCCGTCTGATATACAAATATCAGGAAGTCTGTCTTGGTCGCGTTCTATTATTTTCTTTAGCTCAACATATTCCTCAGAAGAAAAATATGGTGAGTTAAAGTCAACTTCTGGTGTTGAATCTTCGGTCGTGATCTCTTCCATATGTATTCTTGAGAGAGTATCAGGGACTACATTTTGGACACCCTTTCTATGCTCGATCACGAAGTCAAAACCTTGGAGCTTAAAACTCCAACGGGCTAAACGTCCTCCAAGGTCTTTTTGAGTCATAAGCCACTTTAGACTTGCGTGATCGGTAATGATAGTAAAAGGTAAACCCTCCACATAAGCCCTGAACTTCTTTACCGATAAAACGGCTGCATAGCATTCAAGTTCAGTCACTGTGTAATTCCGCTGAGCGGAATTCAGCTTCTGAGACATGAATGCTATGGGTCGTTCATTTTTCTCTTCGTCCATCTGAAAGATCACACTCCCTACACCTGAAGTTGAAGCGTCACATTGTATGTAGAAATGTTTAGAAAAGTCTGGATTTGTCAGTATGGGAGCTGTAACTAAACTCTTTTTGAGTAGTTGAAATGCAGTCAGTGCTTCGTCAGTCATTTCAAAAGTCTGTCCTTTCTTTAAGCAATCGGTCATAGGGGCAGCAATAGTGGCATAGTTTGGCATAAATCGCCTATACCACCCCGTCATGCCAAGGAACCTTCGGAGTTGTTTCGGTGTCTTGGGCACTGGAAACTCTTCGACCGCCGACACTTTGTCCTTGTCAGTCCGTATGCAGCCGTCTCCAACAACGTAACCTAAATATTTAATTTCCTTGAAGCAGAACTTACTCTTTTCGACGTTTATCGTCAAGCCAGCTTGACGCAAGCATACGGCAACTTCCTCCAGTACTTGAATATGCGTTTGGAAGTCTGGAGAACAAATCAAGAGGTCATCGAGATAGACAAAGACATTCTGCCGAAGACGACCAGGGATGACTTTGTCCATAAGCTTAGACATTCTCTGGGCAGCGTTACATAACCCAAACGGCATAACCGTGAATTGATATAACGGTCGACCAGGGACTGTAAAAGCCGTCTTCTCTCTTGATTTCTCCTCCAGAGGAATCTGCCAAAACGCATCCTTCAAGTCGATACTGGAGATGAATTTGGTGTCCTGAAGTCGGCTTATTATCCCCTCAATATGAGGAAGAGGATAAGCAAACTTCTTCGTCCTAGCATTAACCTTCCGTGAATCTAGGCACAGTCTGCTTTTGCCACCTTTTCTCACTAAAACTACTGGAGAACTCCAAGCACTGTTACTCTCCTCTATTACACCCAGTGCCAACATTCTATCAAGTTCTTCGTACAAGAGCTTCTGTACGACTGGCGAAACTGGGTAGTGCCTTTGCTTAATGGGAATTTGTTCGTCATCCACTTCAATTATATGCTCTTCTAGGCTTGTCTTACCCAGCCCAAGTGTAGCAAAGGAGGGAAACAGTAACTTGATTCTCTCCAGCTGTTGTGCTTCCGCTAGAGAAAGGTCGCGAAAAGCAGGCTGTTCTTTTGATGACGGAGGTACGGCAATCTCGCTGACGATATTGGGAGCTATCTTAAACCTGCTCCAAAAATCTACACCCAGATATAGAGGTTGTTGAAGACTAGGAACGACATAGATTTCTAATTCATGGGATTTGCCACCCCACGAGACAATCGATTTAAAACTACCCTCTATCTTCTGATGGTTTCCATCTGCAGTTCTGATCTGGTTGTTCATTTTTGAAAGCTTAATATTATTCTTGTTTATAAAATCTATTGCCCCATTCCCTAAACATGTAACGGACGCTCCACTATCTAATAAACCTAAAAATTCTACACCCCCCAATTGCACTTTAACATATGGCCTATTATCATCCGAAATCGTCAGAATTGAAGATTCAATCTGATTCTTTCTTCGTCTAAATATTGCACTTTTTTCCCTTAGCCTAGATATTTTTAAATAATTCCTACTTTTTACTATTCCAGAAACTATTTCTTCCCCAAAAATCCTTCTACGGGCTTCATCATACTCTAGTTGTCTCTGGTGGAGACTCTTTATTGGACTAGGATTCTGGTAGACATCAGTCTTTTTATCTCTTTCTAAAATTTTTATTTTTCTAGGTTCTGATGCGGTACATGGTTCTCCGGGACGGTCTTCTTCGTCGGCGGATGAGTCCCGAGTGCACTGCCGACATTTTGGTTTTCCTGACAAGCAGCACACTTGAAGGAAATATTACCTTGTCCGCAACAGAAACACGTCAAGGTATGAAACGAGGATGGGCATGCGCCCGAACTCGACAACTTCTCGGTCATATAACCCCTTTTGTCTTGCTCCGGATGTCTCTGCTGATTGTTAGCAAAGGGGTTAGTCTTTAATCTCTCATTTCTATTTTTATCTATTGCAGCTATTCCTAAATCTTCACCTACAATCCCACTCGTTCCCTGATTTCTAATTCGAGAGATCCCTTTACCTTCTAAATCAACTTCATGAACAAAACGTTTCATTTTTAAATCTCTAGCAGCTAAATAATCTTCTGCCCTCTTGCATTCGTCTCTCAAATCCCTTAAACCACTAATATTGCACCCAAAAATTAAAGTTGCAACCCGGTCCTTTATGTTAGCTCGAACCATCGATACCAAATCGCTTTCTACTGGTCTACTTTGCATTTGCAAAGTCAAACCCCGTATATCCGCGTAGAATTCATCGAATGTCTCGTGGGATTGCTGTTTTCTATCCATGATCGCTCTGAGTATTTCATGGTCACGTTTGTTCGCTTTGAATTGTCTAAGAAGTTCTGATTTTAGATCAAAATAATTTAGCAGTTCATCACCCTGATTTTCTTCCAGAAACTGCCAAAACCATCTTTCCGCGGGACCTGAGACAAGGTGATGGAAATCTGCGAACAGCTGCTCATCACTCAGTCCGCTCTTCTTTTGAAGAGCTTCCACTCGAAAGAGGAAACTTTCAACCGACAAACCCTTCGACGATCCATCGAATTTGATCCCCCATTTATGAACATCAACCCTACGATTGATGTTCACAAAAGAGGACTGATTCGACGGATGTGGCAAAGTCGGCTGAACCACCTCCGAGTGGAAAGCTCGTCTGGTCGGTTTGTTGTTGTTTATGTCGTGTATCTGATTTTGTCCGTAAGTTGGTTCGTACATATTGTCTTGTCTGTATGTAGTGTTTTGTTTTATTGTATTGTTAAAGTTTTGTTGGTACGAACCGGCCGTAGCATCTTGTGTAAAATTTGTACTTTGTCTTGGTTGTGGTTTGAAGGTAGTGTTTTGTTCAAATGTTGAGCCTTGTCGTGGGTCGTGTTTGACTTTCATGTTTTGTCTTGTTGTATTGTTAATGTCTTGTTGAGAGTGTGGGTTGTAAAAGTTGTCTTGTTGAAAAGTTGAGTCTTGTCCGATGTCTCGTTTAAATGTATTGTCCCCGTGACTTGCCATAGAGAGTTCCAAAGTATTTAGCTTGGAATGTACTGCTTGCATATTCTTGTCGACAAGCTTCATGACGTCGGTTAAACCTTCTGCCAGAATTCCAAGCGTCTTGGTTTGACTCTCTCTGACAGTCACAGAGGCAATTTGTTGCATCCGATCATAAAAATCTTCTGTAGCTAGAGAGGAGGATGTGGAAGGTCCTTGAGACATTCCACCTCTATCGTCTCCAGCTACAGAATGATGCAAGTCTCTGTCTTGTTGTTGTCTTAGTAGTCGGTCTCGTTCTCGTTGAAGTTCTTGTGTTTCTTGTAGTAATTTGTCGCGTTCGTTGGTAAACGTTTGTGTAGGGTATGTTCTGTTTTCGTTGTTATAGTTTTGTAGGTGTGAGTCATCAAATGACTCCGTACTTGTCGCGTTAGTTTCCGTATAAGTTTGTTGTAGTATGTTGGGGTTAGTGTTGTTCGTAACGCTCAGGTTTCGTATTATGTTTGTAATGTCTTCGTAAGTCTTGTCCATGTCGTTCACTTGAGCGTTTTGTGTTGAGCAGAGGCCCGCAGATTTCGGAATCGTGCCGGTATTTTTCCCACCCTCTGCCATTTCTTCTTCAAAACAAAATTAAACAAAACTAACGAGAAAATTAAAAATTGAAAAATAATAAAAAAAATTTAAAAGAAACTTCGCTAGAGCAACGAAAAAAACTTTAAAAAAGAAAAATTCTTGAAATAACCGTTAAAAATAAACGCAAAGTTAAAAATTAATGAATTTCAAAAATAAAAAAAAATTTGATAAAAATTCAATATAAGGAAATATATAGAAAAAATGTTAAAAATTAAAAAAAAATAATGATAAAAAAAAATAAAAAAGATTGAAGAATTGAATAAAAAAAAGGTAATGAAAAAAATATAAAAAAAAATTGTTTTCCAAAGAAAAGATAAAAAAAAAGATTGAAAAAAAAGTATGTATTTAATGAATGCGCTAAGGTGTGTGAAGTTGGCAAAGTTTTCCACTCCCTTAGCAACTCCCGTAGTTATCCTAGTTCATTGTTAGTTTTGTCTGTCTGAATTGCGACTGGTGCGCCTGAAATTCAGTGTGTGTTTTGGTTAATCCCTTTCCCATAACCACATCTTACTACCTGGCGTATAGCCTGATAGAAGGATGGCCATGAGTTCAGAAAAAACCTCCACACGAACAAAGTTTTCAGATCCAGAACTTTTACCTCACAAAGAGTTTGGTTAAACCTGACTCTATGGGCAGCAAAAGCCTGAAATCCTACGACTTTGTTCCACTTCTGGCGTTATCACAAACCTTGGACTACCTCACAAGATCTCCTGGCTAAGGCCTGAAGATTGGACAGCCGTTCAAGATCTGTGACACTACCAAAAGTGCGTCCTTGATTTGTAAAAAAAATAGGAAAGTAAAAAAATAAAAATAAAAAAAAAAATAAAAAACGCGGGAGGCCAAAACAAGTCCAAGGCGACGACCTTCAAAAAGAAAATCGTCTCCTTGAAGTTATTTTGGGCCTCGAATCCGTAAGGTCTCGTTGGGCGCCATTGTTGCGAGTCAGGGTTCCACGGAGGACTTACTTTGGGAAAGTAGAAGGGCGGCGGCACGCTTGTCGTTGCACGGCTATGCTCGACGGAAATGGGGTGGTTCTTTGCCGCTTCCACTTATCCCTCCTGCTCGACAAAAATCATCGTGCCAGAAAAAGAAAGAAAGTTAAAGGAAAGGAAGAGGAGTTTGGAAAAGGAATGACTCTACTCTAAAAGGTTTGAAACGTTACCACAAATCGAAGGACTTTGACGCTACCTGAAGGAACATGTAAGTACAGTGCTTTTTAAAATCAAACTAACCTAACTAAACCTACCTAAAATTCAAAATAATAAAAAAAAATGAAATTCCACCACCAAAAATGATAATAATATGAAACCCATCACCAAAGATAGTAAAAAAAAATGAAATAAAACCACCTCCACCAAAGTCAAATTCGTTGGTACGAATTTGAACTTATATAATCTCTACAATCTACCTTAATCTAAACCCTAAAACTAAAGCACTTTACTTTTCTATTTCCCTCAGATACCGTACTACCGAATTCCAAGCGCTCGCCAGATGTTATTGACGAAGGCCTGGCCAACCCACCCAAGTATCTGAAAGATACTTCCTGATGTTATTTCCATGGCCGATGTTCGGAAATAACCCCTAAAATGACCAACCAGTCGCAGACTGTCTGTAGTGTACAGTCAGTTGGTCAAGTCATACTACCGGAAACTCTGCATAGGGACGGCCTTGTCCGCCTTCACACACCTTTAGCTGTAAAAAAAATTTAGCAACTCATAACACAATCTTCTCAACCAACTTTATAAATTTTATTTAAAGATTTCATTAAAATTGAGCTCTCCTGCTCTTAATACTATTAACTAAAATTTCAAATTTAAAAATCTTAAAACTAATAAAAAAGTATGTACAGATATAATAAAAAAAACTATGTTTAATAATCTAACCTAATTCCAAAAGTTTATGAGGCAATGCTGTCTGAATTTCATAATAAAAAAAAGGACCTTCTGGTCTTGATATTGAGGACGACTTACTACTTTTCTTGGTCCCTCGGTGTCCTGCCGGCAGCACGTCGAAGAACAGGTGCAGTACCACTGTATGGACTGGTATGTTACTAGTTTCTTTTAAACGTTATATTATAAAATTCAGCACTAACACCACTTTCACTTCTCCAAAAAAAAAAACAAATATTAAATAAAAAAAAATTAGCTAAAGAAAAAAATGGAGAGCTTAATTCTTCACACCACTATACAAAAATTATTTTGAGGAGCTTTTTCAGTTTTTCTTTTCAATTCACTGATTTTCTTTTTCTTTGCAGATTTCTTTCTCTTTAAAGTTGGGCTCAGCGAAGTCACTCTTAAACACTGATCCGCAATTGGAATCTCCCTTTTATTTATATTTATGTATCTACTGTAATACACAAAAAAAAATTCCGAAGATTCTCGGACTTAGTGCCGATGAAGACTTTTCTTTTGGTCTTATCCAAAAGAAAGCTTCCCGTAAAGATGTCTTCGATGAATAGCAAAAAAAACTGGCAGAGGCTCAGGCCCACCGATGCTGTCTTAGGCAGTTTCAGGAAGTAGAACCCGAACCTTGTAAAAAAAAAACTTCTATTAGTCAAACTAGTGAAATTTCACAGAAGACTACCATACCTCTGCAATATGCGTGTTGTTTTGAATTCTTCTTTCTATTTGCTCCTGATTTTGTTGAGGACTTGTTTCCTCTTATTTTTCAAATTGAAGCTCTAGAAGTAATTAAATGTATCAATATACCTACATATTTAACACAAATCTCACTTGTATGCTTTACCAATTTTTCTTTTTAATTTAACTTGGCGTATCTTTGTGCCTATGGATTTTCTTCCAAATTTAATCTTGCACTTCTAATTACCGCGAACAAATATTTTGAATTTGAATTTAATTTGAATTCACGATTCAAATTATTGACAAAAATGGCCGTTTGCTCTGTCGACTTCTGTACGTATTCCGATTTTACTTTGGTATGACCATGAAACTCATAAAGGTCAACCCCAGTCTTCATTTACATGTAAGTA
>CAJZLR020000028.1:10000-32500 GCA_916050605.2 Platycheirus albimanus | reverse complement strand
TTTGCAAAGCGGGGAAAGTTCCGGAGCATGTGTCAACAAATCCATTTCACATTTGCTGAAGTTTGATCGTCTGTTGAAAAGCGGGTGGTGCTGTTGACATAAGTACTTTTCGTTGTACTTTACACAATTCGTCAGCTCATTTTTTGAAATAGCGTAGTATGACTCGCGTAATAAGTTTACTATCAAGTAGTCCAATGATGGCTCGATAAAAACATATTCTAGTTGGTGAATCGTTGGCACTGGGATAACTTTAAAAATTTCGTAGTCTTCTGTATTCGCCAATGGAAGTTTAATGTCGAATATAACATTTCTTGATGTTATTCTGCCCCTCGCAGAAAGCAGCCTGTACAACTGCAGCATATCTGTTTCTGTTGTTTCCCCAGCTACAGCTAGGTGTGGTGGTAAATTTTTTCGTATGGTGAATAGTTGTTCTTGGAGTTGACTTGGTGTTATTATAAGGGGGTTAATTTTCCCATGGTGCAGGTCAATCAGGACGTCTAAAATAGCATTTTGTGTTTGTTGGTAATTTAACATCGAAATCGTGGCGTAGTTTGTCAAAAATATAAACTTCTGCTCTGTAGCGCTTCCTTCTGTAGTTGCTATTACAGTCTTTTTCAGAGCTTCTAATTGCCCTTGGAACATTTCTAGTTGATTCGAAATACTGTTTGTGCTTTTTTGGAGAACGTTTTTCGTATACTCTGCAATTGAAGTTTGGTTTTTTATCAAACTGAGTAAATAATCGTCATTTTCCTTGCATTTCAGAATCTCTTGTTCGTAGTGCTGAGCATATTCTTCGTCTAAGACGCCAAACAATTTGTTTGCTACTGTCCCAATGAAATCAAATGGTGATCGTCTGTTTCTGGATGTTTGTTGTGTGCCGGATCCTTGTTTTACTAGCAAGTCATTGTTACTTTTAATGACCTGCAGCTGATGGTTGATTATATTGACTGTTGAATTGCAGTGCTCATACTTCTTTCCAAGGTCGTCCAGGTGTATGCATACTTCATTCAGTCCCGTTACTAGTTCCTTGAATCCTTTATATTCTTTCCAATAATTGGTCATATCATAGTAAACGATTAGGTTCCAATCGTTCGTAATCAAATTAACATTTCCAATCTTTTCAAAATAAATTCCAGGGCGGTTTTTAAATGGAGTTATTTTTATGGCTTCATTTCCTATGTTCGAAGCTTCTGTTGCAATGCTTCCCCATGACATAACTAGTGTAATTGTTAACAACAGCCCAAGTAGTGGATTTGTTTTTATCTTCTGTTTCGGTGAATGATATTCAGTGAGCAAATGTCCATTTATAGGTTGTTGTTCTTCTTGTAAAGCCGCCTCTTCTCTTGCTTTCGTTTCATTATCGATTATAGGTAACGGACAAACTTTCGTTGTTGGCCTTTTATACTCTCTATTGTTTGCTTTGACCGTTACAACTCGAACCAAGTTGTCTGATCCAGGATGAGTTTCAGTAATCTTTCCCATTTTCCATCTTGTTGGTGGAAGTTGTTCGTCTTTGATTATCACTATGTCTCCAACTTTTAAGTTTTCTTGTCTTTTTGTCCATTTGTGTCGTTGTTGAAGGGTTATTAGATATGATGAGCTCCATTTCTTCCAAAATTGTTGCTGTAGACGTTCTAAAAGTTGCCAACGATTAAGTAATCCCTCGCTTTTGTCCAATCTTTGTCTTTCTGGAGGTGCCAATAAGGATGTTCCAATCAAAAAATGTCCGGGAGTAAGTACATTCGTTTCCTCTGGGTCGTTTGAAATGGGGCATAGAGGTCTTGAATTTAAACACGCTTCGATTTGTGCTAGTAACGTTGACATTTCTTCGAATGTAAGTTTATGTTCCCCGATTGTTCTCTTTAAGTGATACTTGACTGATTTTACTCCAGCCTCCCACAGCCCTCCAAAATGTGGAGAACCTGGTGGTATAAAATGCCATTCCGTATTGTTTGATGATAAAGTGTCTGCAACTTCCTCGTTATATGACTGCATTTGTTGTGCGTTTAATTGCAGGATTTTGTTTGCAGCTATGAAATTTGTGCCATTATCACTATAGAGATGTCCAACGTAACCTCGCCTTGCACAAAGTCGTTTATAGGCAGCTATAAATGCTTGTGCTGTGAGGTCACTAACAAGTTCGACGTGTACTGCTTTCGTTGCTAGGCATATAAATATCGCTATGTATCCCTTGTATGATTTATTTCCTCTTCCTTTAGACATCCTGACATCAATTGGGCCCGCGTAGTCAACTCCTGTATGTAGAAATGGTCTTGTTATTGTCACTCTTGGTTTTGGTAGGTTTCCCATTTGCTGCGTCTTGGAGTGCGTTTTGTGTCTAAAACACCTTGTGCACTTATATAAGCGTTGTTTAACTGCACTCAGTCCATTCACAATCCAATATTGTTCTCGTAGATATGTGTGTGTCAAACTGTATCCTCCATGGAGTGTTTGATTATGTGCTTCGTCAATAAGAAGTGTTGTAAGGAGGCCGGAACGTGGGATTATCAGCGGATATTTGGCTGAGAATTGTATTTCTGCTGCTTTCAATCGTCCTCCTACTCGCATCAGTTTATCTTTATCAATGAACGGGTTGAGGGTCCAAATTTTGCTTTGTTTGCGAATTTCTTTGCTTTTCGTCAGTTTTTCTATTTCGTCCTTAAATTCTGCATGTTGCACATGCCTTATGATTATCAGTTTTGCTTTTCGTATTTCTTCCGTAGAGAGCGGTCCACTCTCGCAAATTTTCTTGCCTCTTATCTTAATGAATCGTATACAATAAGCAAGCACTCTTGCCACTCTGGTAAAAGAGCTATACTTGGATATAATTTTCTCAATCAAATCATCTTCAACCCTTCTTTCTTCTAAATCAGTGTTATATGGCCTGACATCAGTTAAATGTATGACAGCTTCTGATAACCAAGTAGGGCCATTCCACCAAATGTAGTGTTTTTTAATTTGGCTAGGCCAAAGTCCTCTGGATGCACAATCTGCTGGTTTCTCTTTTCCTTTGACATGATGCCATCTCTCCTTTTTAATTGTTTTAGTTATCTCTGTGACTCGGTTTGCAACAAAATTTTTCCATTTGTTTGGTTCGCCGTTTATCCATGCCAGCGTAATGGTTGAGTCAGTCCATGCATGTGTTTCTAGTTCTTCAATCCCCAGTGCCTTTTTCGTTTTCTTCGTTAGCTTGGCAAGAAGAAGAGCTCCGCAAAGTTCAAGTTTTGGCAACGAAATCTTCTTAAGTGGTGCTACCTTCGATTTTGAACATAGTAGTGTCGTTAAAACTCTTCCTGATTCCGTTACTACCCTTGTGTAAACTGCTGCTGCATAGGCTTTTTCGGAAGCATCGCAAAATCCATGTAACTCAATGCGATGTTTTTGTTCGAATGCATTCCATCTTGGTATCTTCAATTCTTCTATAGCTGGTAATTGTAACCTGAATTCTGCCCACGATTTCGATATCTCATCTGGTAATTTATCGTCCCATCCAACTCCCAGTTTCCAAAGTTCTTGTTGTACTAACTTTGCCATTATTATTACAGGTGTTAGCCATCCTAGTGGATCAAAAAGCCTTGCTGTTTCAGAAACTATTATTCTCTTGGACAATTTTGTTGATACGGCATTTGTTTTAAACTCAAACGAATCAGTTTCCGGTCGCCAGTATATACCCAAAGTTTTGATTGGATCGTAAGAGTTAAATTGAAGTCTTCCTTGTTCCTGATCTTCTTTTGTTACATCTTTTAAAATGAACTTTGAGTTTGAGGACCATTTTCGTAGCTTGAATCCTCCTCTCTGCATTAGCTTAGTTATTTGCTCTTGTGCGTGTTTTGCGTCTTCTAACGTATCGCTGCCAGATAGTAGGTCGTCGACATAGAAATCTCTCTGTGTTATTTCCGCTGCAACCTTGAAGTCTTGTTCTTCATCTAACGCTAGTTGTTGCAAGGTTCGTATTGCCAGATATGGTGCCGATGTTGTGCCATACGTCACCGTGGTCAGCCTGTATTCTTCTATTTTAGATGATGGATGCTCCCTCCATAATATTCGTTGATAATCTCTATCTTCTATCGAAACCATTATTTGGCGGTACATCTTTTCAATATCTGCTCGGAATACGTATTTGTGTTTCCTCCATCGCATCATGATATTAAAAAGGTCTTGTTGAATGACTGGACCTGTCAACATGGTATCGTTAAGGCTGACACCAGAAGTTGTTTTCGATGATGCATCAAAGACTACCCTTAATTTGGTAGTGGAACTTTCTTCTTTTAAGACTGCTTGATGAGGTAAGTAGTATGCTTTATGAACTTCCTCATATGTGGTTGTAACTAGCTCCATATGTCCGAGATCTAAATATTCCCGCATGAATTTTTTGTAGTCTTCGTATAAACTTTTGTTGTTGATAAATTTTTTCTCCATCTGGAGAAATCGTGCTAGTGCTCTATCCCTTGAACGTCCTAGTTTTTTTGCGTTTTCTTTGAATGGAAGTCGAACAATATATCTTCCAGTTTCATCTCGCTCGTAAGTCTGCATGTATATTTCTTCACATCTTTTTTCTTCTTCTGACAGCAATTTTTCATCTATGATTTCTTCAGTCTCCCAAAATAGTTTCATTTGTTCGTGTAGTTCGACGTTTGAAATGCAGCAAATTGTGCTTTTGCCATTCGTCTTGCTTCCTTGCACGCTCCCTGAAAGGATCCACCCTAGCTTTGTCTTTTGAGCAATAGGAGTACCATGGTCGCCTTTAATGACTCCTTCTTCAATAATATCTTGAAAGATGTCAGCTCCGATTAACACATCTACTGTTGATTGTCTGTTGTATGATGGATCGGCCAGAGGAAGGTACTCAATATGGTCCCATTTTTGCGCAGTAAATGATTCATCTGGCAGAAATTTTGTTAGTTTGTCTAATATCAAGAAAGACCCGTGCGTTAGAAATTCTGATGGATATATCGACTGGATAGCCAAATCAACTTTACCACGTGCAGTTCCCGCCTTAGAAGCTCCAACACCAATAATCGATGCGTATGCCGGCTTCTTTTGTAACTGAAGGCGTTGTACTGCATCCTCTGTTATATATGAAGACTGTGACCCTTGGTCCACCAATGCCCTTAAATAGTATTCGCATCCTCTCCAGTTTGTCTTAATGAGGGCAGTTGCTAAGAGTGTTCTATGCTGCACATTGGTAGCCAAATTGGTTTGGAATTGTTGTCTGCTATTCTCGTTTAAGTGAAGGAGTGTGTGGTGACGTTGTTTGCAAATTTGGCACGTTTTGTATGAATGACATCTTGAGGTGAAGTGACTATCTTTAAAGCAATTTCTACACAAGTTTTCTTTTTGCACAAAGTCCGTTCGTTGAGGAGCCGCCATTTGTATAAATTTTTGGCACATATGTAGCCAGTGTGGACCTCTGCATAGTCTGCAATTCGGGCTTGTCGTTGAATGGTAGCTTCTAAAGAATCCTCTTTTAACAATTGCTGTTTTTTCATCTTTTTTGTGGTCATCTCTATATCGTCTCTCTGTTAGATTGTCTAGGGCATTGAATTTATTTTCAATAAATTTCAACAAATCTTCAAGCGGCTGCAGTTCTTTTGGATTGGATAAAGATTGCTCGAAAGATTTCCTCGTCTCATTATCCAGTTTCTGGGACACAATATAAACTATTATTGGATCCCAGCTTTTAGTATTTATATTGAGTCCTCTTAATGCGTTCACGCATTCTGACGTCGTATCGTGAAGTCTTCTCAGTTGGGCTGCAGATTCAGTTTGAGAGTCTTTTTGGTTTATCAACGCTTGAATTTGGGCATTCACCAAAAGACGTGAGTTCTCGTACCTGTTCATCAGAGCATCCCTGGCTGCTTCGTAGTTATTGTCTGTTATATGGATATGCTGTATAATTCTTGCTGCATCGCCGGTCACATTGGTCTTGAGGTAATGCATTTTTTGTGCATTCCCAAGATTTTCATTCTTATGAATTGTTTGCTCAAACAAATCAATGAACGATTTCCACTGCTTGTAGTCACCATCAAATGTTGGAATTTTGAGCACTGGCAACTTAAGCTCATGGTGTACAACTCCACTTGTTTCTTCTATTCGTGTATTTGATGTTTTCGACTCGTTCGTGAATTCTTCTAATTTTTTTTGTAGTTCCACCATAGCTTTTTCGTATTTGTCTTCTAATTCTTCGTAACTTTCGTCAAATGTGAAGTCTTCACTATACTCCATATATTTAGTGCGTTAATTTCTTTTATATATTATGCCTAGTCCAATAAATTCTGAATACTTTGATATTGATAACATCTCCATCCATAATTTTAATAATTTTAATTGTAATAATGTTTTTTCTAGTCCATCTTTTTGCGATAACAAACTTTTCATTGTGCATCAGAATGTCAGAAGCCTTAGAGAAAACTTTCCTTCTCTTGTTACACATCTTGATTCTTTTATGTGCCTTCCAGATTTTGTTTTTATTTCGGAGATTTGGATCTATGAGTTCGAGAAATGTGATTTTTTCTTGCCAGGTTATAATTTTTTTGCTAACACAAATGAAGGTTACGCGGCAGGAGGTGTTGGTTGCTTTGTAAAAGATAAATATATTGATTGTGTTGTAACAGATGTGGATTTCTCTTGTGCGGATATTCTTAAGGTCTCTTTTAATTGTAATCATGTAGATTATGTTATTTTATGCGTATACAGACTACATATGTTCAATATCACCGCATTTACGGAAGAATTTTCTAATCTTTTAGAAAATATTAAATCAAAAAATTTGATTATTTTGGGCGACTTAAATATTAACATTTTAGAAATTAATGCTTTTTCCATAGCGTACTTGGATCTTATGGAATCACACGGTCTTACATGTTTTGTGAATGAACCAACTAGGATTGTATCGGGTAGTTGTTTAGACCATATTTTTGGACGTTTCACTTACGATCATTTTAATTCATGTGAGAAGTGCGTTTTTGATTTGGGAATAACTGATCACTCTATGACAGGACTTTTAATAGGCACTTCTAGGAATAGAAATGGTCTTGTTAATAATAGTTCCAGGAATATCACTAAAATTGATTTCACCAAGCTCAAGAATAATCTTTTTTATGAGTTTTGGGAGAGAACTTACGAAGAAAGCAATGCTTCTACTTCTTATGCAATCTTTATCGATACCCTATCTAAGCACATTAGTGACTGCATCACCATTTTCACCCCCAAAAAGTATATAAAGCGACTTAAACCTTGGATCACAAGGCACTTGTGCAACAAGATAAAAGGGAAAAATAAATTAAGAGTTAAATGTTCAAAATTTCCAAACAATAATTTTTTGAAGACTAGATATAAAAGCTTGTGCCTACAACTTAAAAAAGAAATTCCAAAATGCCGTGATGACTATTATCGTGAGAAATTTAACTCTGCTAAAGGTAACTTAAAAAATGAATGGAAAGTAGTTAACAGCCTTCTAAAAAAGCCTTCTTCGTCAAAAAATCCAATCACTATTCGCATTGAAGATAAATGCGTTTCTGAGAAAATTCTCGTTGCTGAGGAATTCAACAGAGTTTTTAGTGGTTTACAACCGCCATCTGCAACAACCTTCTGTAACCGCTGCTCCTCTTTGAGAAACAGTAATAACCTTATGCGGAGAAACAGCTTCGCGTTCGAACCAATTACTGCTTTGGAATTATTGAAAAATATTGGCTCCTTGAAAAATTCAAATGCTTGTGGTTTCGATGGTATTTCTAACATCGTCCTAAAAAAGATTGCATGCTTTGTAGTGGATGCTTTGGCACATATTTTCAATCTTAGCATTTTAACAGGGGTCTTTCCAGAAGCCCTTAAATGTGCAGATGTCATTCCACTCTTTAAAAAAGGATCAGCTAGCGATGTACAGAACTATAGGCCCATCTCTCTTCTTCCTGTTTTAAGTAAAGTTTTTGAAAAGGCTGTTAAAGAAAGGGTAGTTAATTTCTTAAACAAGACGGGTTATTTTAGTTCTGCTCAATTTGGGTTCCAGAGAGGAAAATCTACTGAGGATGCTCTTTTACTTTTCTCTTCTAGAGTACTTTCTAATCTTGATAGCAAAAAGTCTACAGCTGGTTTATTTATTGATATAAAAAAAGCATTTGATATGGTGGATCACAATATCTTGCTCTACAAATTAGAAAATGCTGGTTTTCGTGGATTCATACATGATTGGTTTAAATCTTATTTGTATAACAGAGTTCAAAGTGTGAAAATAGATGAAATCAGGAGTGGTAATAAATTTATCAATTTAGGAGTACCTCAAGGTTCAGTATTGGGTCCAATCCTATTTTTAATTTATATTAATTCTCTGTTCAGTATGAATTTTAAAGGAGAACTTACGGCTTTCGCCGATGATATAGGTTGTTCTTATGGCGCAAATAGTCCTTTGGAACTTACGTGTGATATAAATTGGGACCTTAACTTACTACGTACTTGGTTTGCCGAGCATAATTTGTTGATAAGCTCTAAAACTAAAATAATGTTTTTTAACTTATCCTCGCAAAACATATTTATGGATAATCTTGTTTATCATGCTCCAGAGTGTAAAAGTTTTAAACTTCATAACTGTATATGTCCCTTAGGTTTTGATACGAGTACTTACACTAGCATAAGTTGCTCTAATAATTGTTGTTCAGTTGAGAATGTTGACGTCTTTAGATACTTGGGACTCTATATTGATTCCAAAATGAGTTTTTCAAATCACATAGAAATTCTCAGAAAATATTTCCGTTGCACTGCAAAGCACTTCTATTACTTACGAAATGTTTGTTCTTCTGATTTTTTGAAAATAATTTACTACGGAATTTTTCAGTCCAGGCTTCAATACGGGATTACATGCTGGGGAGGGACTTATCAAAGCAAAATTCAGCCTCTGTTACGGCTACAGAAATCTGTACTAAGGAAAATTTCCCGTAAACATCGTCGGCAACCTAGCTACCCACTTTTTAGTAGTTTAAATATTCTTCCTGTCCGTCATTTATCAGTTGAAATTTAGTTGTCTAACGGTGCGGTTGTGTTCGCTCCGTTGTTGTTAAATTTTAATTACGGTTTTTCGAAGAGTGGTTGCTGTACGCGAATTCTTGGAATTTTTCTTGTAGAAAAAGGTCAATTTTTTCGGGTCGGTTATTTTATGTGGCAGGTATATTTTGTATACCTGCATTGAACACCTGGTGTCCCTTTTTTGAAAAAGGTGGAAAAAAGGTCAGTGCGAGGATTAATTTCCAGAAACACTACAAACATTTTTGTGGTTTTAAGTGCGAGGGTAATTTCCCAGAAACACTTGTGAAAGAATTTTTGTTTTGTGTGCCTTTTTGTGTGTCCCTATTTTATTAGGGTCCAAAAAGGACGGAAGTGTCGTTTTTAAATTAATACCCTCGCTGGTAAATTCCTCCGGCGGTGGAATTATATTTTGTATTGTTCGGTTGTTAAATTGTAATACCCTCGTTGGTAAGTCCCTTCGGCGGTGGGACTATTTTTCATTATTGTGGATTTTGATTGTTTTGTTGTTGCTATTTTCGGTTCGTGGAAATGGGCGAAAAATCTGTAAAGGATTTTGTGGTGCTAACGGGTGACGAAAGCGATGCTGAGGAAGTGACTCGTATTCGGAAAGAGGCTAAGTACCTCAAACTTGCAGGTTTGAGTACTAACAAGATTGAGAAAGCGGCCCAAGCTAGGAGAAAAAAAGAGAAGCAGAAGAAGAGGGCATTGAGGAGAGCGCAGGGTCTTATGGAGAATTCTGAGAAGCCGACCATTGCGTTGAAACTCATACAATTATCTGAGAATGAACGTGAATCGGAGAAGGAATGCCAAGTTGAAAATATGGAGTGTGCGGACGTACCAGCATTGGCACCAGTTGTTGAAAACGAGGCATCAGTTGTTGAAAACGAGGCATCAGTTATTGAAAACGAGGCATCAGTTGTGGAAAAAGAGGCACCTGACCATTTTGCTGGTAAGCCGGGTGCCATAAAAGAGGTAAAAATTACTAATGATGAAAATATTTTAGAATTGATCGGACTGATCAAAAATAAAGTAGTTGAAGTTATTAAGAATTGTCAAAATGACTCCAATTTTTCAGGTGAAGTTGCTGAAGTTTCTGCTAGTTATGAAGTTTTAATTTTAAGACTTTTAAGCGAAAACGAACGTCTAAGGGGACGTCTTGAAGTATTAGATAAATTGGATTTTAGTAGATTTGGTTCAGCTAACTCTACCCTTTTCTCCTCCCCTCTCCCTCCCCCTGCCCCTGCCCCTGCCCCTGCCCCCGCCCCCGCCCCCACCCCTGCTTTCATCCCCCGTTCTGCGTCAAGTCGTGTTTTCAAGGGTGATCAAATCAAGAAGGGTGTAATATCTCGAACTTCAGTTAGTTCCGGATTTGCACAGGCAATTTCTGCATTGGCTAATTTGCAAGCCCCCAATCGACCATCATGGGTCCAAATGATGGGTGCAGCCTCTCTCTCCTCGGTTGCAGCTCAAGCTCCAGGTCTAACGGAGATACAGGTTCATAAGCCTGAGGAGTCATGGTCGTTAGTTGTTAAGGGGAAGAAAAATGAGTCCGCTAAAGAGGTCCAGAAAAAGGTTGTTGATAAAGTTGGTCCGCATATTGGTGTCCGTGTACGGAAAGTACAGAAAAAGAACAATGGCGTTGTTATTGAATTACCCTCGTTTAAGGAAAGGGATGCTCTTGCCAAAAACAAGAAATTCGCAGAAGAAGGACTTTTGGTGGAAATTAGGGAAAAGAAACCGAAAGCAGTTGTTCACGGGGTTCACAGGAGAATTTCTGTTGAAGATTTCCTTGTTGATCTTCATAAATTTAATTTGAAGAGTCTTACCAAGGAGGAATTTAGTCAAGAAGTAAAAATTGTAAGTCGACCTTGGGAGCGGAGTTTGTCTGGTTCGGTTAATGTTACAATTGAGGGTAGTGACAGGGCGATTGGAGCACTCTTGAAGGAAGGGAGGGTTTATGCCAAATTCTCATCTTTTGTTGTTAGGGAACAGTTTCCTATTATGTATTGCTTTAGGTGTCTTGGTTTTGACCATATGATTGGGCAGTGCAAGTCCACTGAAAGTGTTTGTCGGCGTTGTGGGGAGTCTGGTCATACTGGCCATGATTGTGGAAACCCGATTCACTGCCGTGATTGCGATTACCGTAATCATGCAGCTGGGCATATGATGCTTACTGATAGCTGCCCTGTTTTCAGGGAAGCTGTTGCTAGGAAGAATGCTAAACACTGAAAATGGAGATACAACTGTATCAAATAAATTGTCAGGGGTCGTTTGCTTGTATGTGTGAGTTGGGTCAGTCTATGCGACTGGCCAGTTGCAAATTTGCCTTGGTTCAAGAACCTTACGTCTCCAATGGGGTCGTTAGGGGATTGCCAGGGAATATGCGGTCATTTGCTGACAGTAACGGTAACGCTGCTGTCTTAGTCGATGAATGCAGTTCTGAATGCATACTGGTTGATGCTTGTGAGTTTGGTGTTTGTGTGAGTGTTGAGGGCGATTTTGGTAGGTTGTTTCTCTGCAGTCTATACTTTAGGCCTAGTAGGGATATTGAACCTTTTCTTTCTTATCTTGACAGGTTGTTGCGGTTGGTTGACGGCGGTGCCGCTATTTTTGGTATAGACGCAAACGCAATCTCACCGTTATGGTTTAGTAAAATGTTAGGGGTTTCCTCTGAACATCAGAAAGTCCATAGGGGTGAGTTGCTGAGCGAATGGATTACCACAAATGGCGTCCACGTTGTCAATGAACCAAGTGCCTTGTACACTTTCCACTCCGTTAATGGGCGTAGTGACATTGACGTTACTCTCATTAATGAAAGTGCGCTTAGGTGTTTTAATACACAGTGGGTTGTTAGGGAGGACATTGGAACGAGTGACCACAATTATATTTCAATTGTGCTTACCCGTTTCAATGAAGGTCAGGTCAACAATGGTGTTGATTTAAAGCGTTGGCGCATGGTAGATGTCAATTGGACATTGTACCAGGCAAAAATTAGGGATAGTTTTGCGTTGTGTCCGCTCAATGTTTTTGAAAGAATGAATGTTGACGAGAAAGTGGGAAAGTTGAACGAGTGTTTGTGGATTGTCAACGACGAGCTCTTTGAGAGATACCGTGAGGTTAATCAAAAAAGGGTTAAGTGGTGGACACCAGGTTTAAAGTTAAAAAGACGACAAGTTCGTAGGTTGCGTAGGGACTTCCAGAAAGGAAGATCAGCCTCAGCTGAGGAATATGCTCGGCTAAGGTCTGCTTTTCAGCAGGGCTTAGCAGAGTATAAGAAAATGTTAGTTGATGTTAAGGAACGGGATTGGAGATCTTTTGCTGAAAGACATACAAATGATCCTTGGGGTCATTTGTATCGTGTTTGTAGGGGCAAAAAGAGATCCACAAATGTTTCTGCTCTCAGGGTTGGTGATGTTGTCCTTTCCTCGTGGAGTGAATGTGTGCATGTTTTGTTGAATTCATTTTTCCCTAGGTCTGAGCTTCCTGCTGCCCCGTCGGCTGGCGGGCATGCTGTTGCTCCTAGGATTGAATTAGGAGAAGTTGGTAGTGCGGTCCAAAGGTTGAGGTCGAAGAGGTCCCCAGGTTTTGATGGTCTGACTGGAGAAATGGTTAAGGCCATTTGGATAGCAGTACCGGAATACCTTGTGTGCTTGTATTCGCACTGCGTACAGGAAAATTATTTTCCACTGGAATGGAAGCGTGCAAGGGTTGTTGCACTCCTTAAGTCTCCGGACAAAATTAGGTGCGAACCTAGTTCTTATCGCGGCATAAGTCTGCTTCCGGTACTTGGTAAAGTACTGGAAAGGGTTATGGTAGAAAGGCTTGCGGATTGTTTGTCTGTGCCACTCTCTCCACTTCAGTTCGGCTTCACGCCAGGTCGTAGCATTGAAGACGCATGGTTCCATGTCAAGAAATGTGTAAGCGACTCTCGTTCCAAGTATGTCTTAGGCATATTTGTGGACTTTAAGGGAGCGTTTGACTACCTTGACTGGAGATGCATAGAGGGAAGATTAGTTGATGTTGGGTGTCGTGAGGTTGCTCTGTGGAAAAGTTATTTCTCTGATAGGATAGCTTGTATCACAGGTACTCATGATAGTGTGAGTGTGAATGTTGAACGGGGTTGTCCTCAGGGCTCCATAGGAGGTCCATTTATCTGGAATCTCATGATGGATCCCCTATTGAGGCGCCTCAGTGAAATGTGTGAGTGTTGTGCGTTTGCTGATGATTTGCTTCTTCTTGTTCAGGGTGATTCCCGTATTCAGCTTGAGCAGCGGGGAAGTGAACTTATGAATGTTGTTTCTTCTTGGGGTGATAGTGTTGGTGTTTCTATTTCGACCGAAAAGACGGTCATTATGATGTTGAAGGGCAAATTTGCTTCGTCCAGACATCCGATCGTCAGATCCGGCGGGTCAAGCCTAAGGTATGTGACTGAGGTCAAATACCTTGGGATTACCATTGGTGAAAGGATGAACTTCTTGCCTCACTTTACAAAAGTGAAGGAGAAGCTTTCAAATATTGTTCCTAGTGTCGTTAGGATTTTGAAGAGAGATTGGGGCCTTTCTGGACCGGCAGTTCGTACCATATATGGCGGGCTTTTTGTTGCTTGTGCAACATTTGGTGCGCCCGTGTGGTGCGAGGCTGTCAAATCTGTTGCTGGTAGGAGTAGAATTCTCTCGTGTCAGAGAGTTATTTTGCTCAATTCGCTCAAAGTTTGTCGTACTGTTTCAACAGAGGCAATGCAGGTCAAATACCTTGGGATTACCATTGGTGAAAGGATGAACTTCTTGCCTCACTTTACAAAAGTGAAGGAGAAGCTTTCAAATATTGTTCCTAGTGTCGTTAGGATTTTGAAGAGAGATTGGGGCCTTTCTGGACCGGCAGTTCGTACCATATATGGCGGGCTTTTTGTTGCTTGTGCAACATTTGGTGCGCCCGTGTGGTGCGAGGCTGTCAAATCTGTTGCTGGTAGGAGTAGAATTCTCTCGTGTCAGAGAGTTATTTTGCTCAATTCGCTCAAAGTTTGTCGTACTGTTCCAACAGAGGCAATGCAGGTGCTGATGGGGGCTCCCCCTCTTGACCTAGAGGCAATCCGGTTAGGTATTGCTTATAGGGTGAAGAGGAACTTGCCACTTTTGGCTTCTGATTGGGTGGATAGTATTGAAGTTGAGGGCTTAAATTCTGTTAGGCTAAAATCGTTGTTAGAAAGTCGTGTTCTCACTAGGTGGCAGGCTAGATGGGAAGAATCAGAAGTTGGTAGGGTAACTTTTGAGTTCCTACCAAATGTAGCTAATTCTGTTGTTCGTGGCAAATTAGGGCGTGGAATCTCGCTCTTCATGGGATTTCTCATTACTGGGCATGGCTCCTTGAATGCATTTTTGCACAAAAGGTGTCTGTCTGATACTGAGGAATGTTCATGTGGAGCCTTAAGGGAGGACTGGATGCACGTGCTGTGTGACTGCCCACTCTATGCTGATATAAGGGATATCCCTTCTATGGGCATTGTGTGGTCTGGCGATAGACGTGATTTCAGCAAAATTCTTTTTGACAGGGAATCCACAAACAACTTTGCAGATTTTTCTGAGGAGGTTTTCAGGCGCCGTCGGGCGCTTTTATCTTAGGTTTTTTTTTTTTTTTTTTTTGTGTTTAATTTTGTTGTTTTAGATGGTTGTGTGTTGTTGCGTGTTTTTGAGGGCTGCTGCTTCCTACTTCAGTTAGCAGCCTTCAATAATACGCATTAAGGCTGCCAGGCCTTGGACTGTAAGGAGTCCATCTGGAAGTAACCTTAACGGTTGCGAAGCTCCACCGGAAGCTATATTCTGGTACCACGGGAGACAGGAGCCCCTGAGTCATGTCAGGTTTTCTGGTGTTTCGGCATCAGCCTGCTTGACTCAGCCTGTCTGAGAGGTAGGCCCCCTTGTGGGAGTATCGTGGTGGCTGTGGTTGCCCAAAATCGCGGGAACGAATGGCATTCTTAGGGTTCTGTTTACCATCTAAGGCCCTATGAATGCAAGAGGTGTTAGATAGACCTCGCTCTTTATCAAGGAGTGCAGTTCGTGCCTTATACACGACTGTGAAATTGTACCAAGGTAGTGCTTGCATTGCCTTGGGGCGCTGGTCAAACGCTTCTCTTTGACTCCTTCTGTGGGAAGGCCCACCGTGAGATTAAGCCAATAAGGCAGGTGCTCACGTTAAGCCAATCTCTTTTCTTTCTTTCTGTCCGTCATTTATATTGTTTTAAAGTGTTGAAGACGTTCTTTATGCGGTCCGGTAATGTAAATTTCAGATTAATTTCTAATTACAATCTGCGTGGTAATCATTTGAACCTTATATCTATACCTAACTTTCGCACCACCGCTTATCGTAACTTTTATTCTCGTCGTATATTCAATAAACTTCCACATTCAATCCGAATATTAACAACTCCTGGAATTTTTCTTAAACATGTAAGACTTTGGCTTCTTAATTTTGATTATGGAAGCTTAGAATCTCTTCTGTCTGGCACTCTGACTTAATGTTAATTTACCTTAAAGTGTTTCTTAAACTGTTACTTTTTTTTTTTGTTTTTCTTTGTTCCTTCTTTCATTACATAGGTATCTATTTATTTTGTGTTATGAAATAATATGTGATTCATAGCATCATTGCGCAACAATTATGAGTATTATTGTAGTCTCTAAGAGTACCCCACCTATATTCATTTATATCGATTGTATGTTATTATTTTTCATTGAAGTGGCATTTGACACTATTTTTATATCCTTTTAGGAATCTAAAATACAAAATGTCATTAAATTTTGTTTCTCAATAATGATTAAGTTTTTCTATAAATGTACAATTTAGTTTAAGCATATGAGAATAAATAATAAATTCAAATTCAAATTCAAATTCCATTATCTCCGTTTGCGTAGCCGTTATAAGCGCCCATTGGTTACGTAGAATTTGTTGTTTGTGGACATAATAGGCTTTCGATGACGTTTTTGATTCATGTATTTTTTCCAACGACCTTAAAAGTGCTTTTCTTTGTGCTTCGTGTCTTCTTAAACGTCGCCTTAGCTCATCTTCTAAGGAATTATTTGTTTTAAATTGCCATTCCGCAAGATATTTAGTTCTCGTAACTTCGTTTTCTGCTTCTTTCGTCTCCCGAACTTCTTTGTTTGCTGATATCATCTTCGTGTTTTCGTCTACCGCTGCATTCGTCTTCGTATTTTCGTCTTCCGCTGCATTCGTCTTCGTATTTTCGTCTTCCGCTTCACTCGTCTTCGCATTATCTTCTTCTTTCTTATTCTTAGCTTTAGCTTCTTCTTCTGATTTCTCCTCGCTGAGAATTTCCGATAGCCTTGCTTGAAACTTCTCTCGAGCTATCGCCACCGTTGACTTCACTTGGTCGTAGTATTTTGACACTTTATATAGATGGTCTTCTCCCAAGTCTTTGTGAGCATTGATTATATCATCTTCTTGTTTGAACGCTTGCCAATAGAACTCAAGGTCGATGAGTCTCTGCTGCACAAACACTTCTGTTCTTCTTATTTTGGCCTCCTTTGTAAATTTTTCCAGCACCTTTTTGATTCGTTCCCCTCTATCTCGCTGTCTGTCGACGCACTCGTCTAAGGATGTCATCTTCTTACTTCGTTACTTTATTTCTTTCTACACTCGTTTTTTTTTTATCTCCACTCGCCGCCGTTTTCTCGAAGGACCAAATGTTCAATCACAAGTTTAATCACCTTACCGCTGGTGGGGGGATAATTAAATGGTTGATGTTGAACTTTTCAAGCTATGTTTACTTAATGCTCCTTACCACGGGTGGGGGGTAGCACAGAAATAAAAGGCTTGTGAATAATTGAGTTCTTAACAAAAAACTAACTTTAATAAATTTATTTGGTCTCTATTTATACAAATAATTATTCCTAAATAGTGCCTACTAATAATAATTGAAATAAATACAATAAACACGGGCGGCAGCGTAAGCGTCTCATATGTCACTGCAGCTGTTGGGGTCTTACCCCTGCTGATTCTCTGGTAGATTCCACAAAGTATGATGAAAAAAAGGACACTTATTCAGTCAACGTTATAATGAGTCTTTATTTGATACGTCTCACCTAGACGGTGGATTATTCAAGAAGACCGGTTACATCGAAAAAATAATGGCTAAAGGGCTACTTCTGCTTCGAAAAAAGAAATTTAACTACCTCTAGTTGTCGTTTTACATAATACAGCATAAGGCATTTTTAAGGGTGTATACATAATGAAAAAACTTAAATCTATTACATTTCACGTGAACATTGCCGGCCGCCTTGCAGCATTGGCTGAAAAATTCAAATGTTTTCTTTTCTCTATTAAAGTACATTAGCCAGAAGTCCCAATCGGCTGAAAAATGATTCAATTCATAAAATATTTGCAAATAATAATTAGATAAATTATAAAAAAAAATTATTTCTAATCTTAAAGCGCATAGTGCAAAGATAGGTGCGAATATCTACATATATAAACTAAAAGATATGGATTTATACAGATTCATAGATGAAAAAATTAAAAAAAAGAAAACAGAATAAAAGCATATTTATGAAGAATATGCGTAGTGTGTGGCTAAGAACTAGGAAGAATGCAAAGCTTTGTAATTGGACGTTTTATAACACCGTTTTGAGTTCTGATATCAGCCACTCGGACTCTGTGATCAAGTCCTGGATATACCTTTATTATTCTGCCAAGACGCCACTCATTCGGAGGTAAGTTTTCCTCTCTTATGACAACTAGATCGTTAATTTCCATATCTCTCTTGGGAAATTTCCACTTATAGCGTTTGTTAAGTTCTCTAAGGTATTCCTCTTTCCAGCGTCGACAGAATTGATGGTGCAATATCTTTACCTTTTCCCACCTATTAGCGTATGTTAGTGTTGCCTCTATGGGAGTTGGCTCAGGTGGAGCTAACAAGGGACCCCCTCGAAGAAAATGACCGGGAGTCAAAGGAGGGATATCATTAGAACTATCGGGCATAGGTGATATAGGCCGAGAGTTCAGGCAAGCTTCAATTTTGGCTAGTAAAGTCGAAAATTCTTCAAAGGTAAATTTATTGGAGCCAGCTACTTTCCTAAAATGAAGCTTAAAACTTTTCACGCCCGCCTCCCAGATTCCACCCATATGTGGAGCCCCAGGCTGAATGAATTTCCATTCTAAGTTTTGAATTTTGTATGTTTCAGATACCTTTATAGAAAATTCAACGATGAATTGTTTGAAGTTTTGTTTCAAAATTTTGTTAGCACCGACAAAATTGGTGCCATTATCGGAAAATATAGTTTTCGGCATACCTCTCTTGGCAATAAATCTGCTCAAGGCAGCTAAAAAGGATGGTGAAGATAAATCACAGGTTGCTTCGAGATGAATTGCTCGAGTTGCAAAACATATAGGCAAACATATCCCTTTGAAAGACGACAATTTCTTCCCAAGAAACTCTTAATTTCAAAAGGTCCTGCAAAGTCCACTCCCGTATTAGTAAACGGTAGAGAAACAGTGGTTCGTTCGATCGGCAGGGCTGCCATGATTTGTTCTTGCGTTTTCTTTTTGTTGATAACGCACGGTTTGCAGGAACCTATACACTTTTTGATTAATGTTTTTACCTTAGGTATACAGAATTCGCATCGAATTATACGAAGTACTAAAAGATTTCCACCATGCATAGTAAGGTCATGAGCAAACTTAACGAGAAGGGTAGATAGATGAGAACCATAAGGTAGTATTATCGGGTTTTTCTCACTGTATGGGATGCTAGAAAGTGCCAGTCTTCCATTTGAACGAATAATTCCATCGGAATCTAGAATAGGGTTAAGGCACAGTAAAGAACTTTTATTTGAAATTTGCCGGTTATTTGAAAGGTCTAAATATTCATGAGGATAATAAAGTTTTTGTGTCATTTTAATAACTATCCTTTTGGTGTTTGAAACTTCTTCTTGAGTTAAGGCTTTCGAGATATACATAAATTTGTCCTTGTAGCGACGTTTCCACTTATGCAAAAATCTCAAAACATATGAAACCACATTTAACATTTTTGTCAATGTGGAGTATTTATTAATTAATGTTTCAATGTTAGATGTAAGTTGAGAATGATAGACTCTTATGAGTTTAGCTTCCAATTTTGTTTCGTCGGCCCTTTGAACTATAGATTGCGGCCATGAGAGTTCAGTTTGTTGAAGCCACAAGGGGCCGGACCACCACAAACAGTTTTCTTTTAATTCATTTGGGAAGAGACCTCTGGTAGCCAGATCAGCCGGGTTATCGGCTGACCTGACATGTTTCCATATCAAACCAGGAGCACAACTTTGGATTTCGGAGACCCTGTTTCCTACAAATGTTTTCCAGGAATAGGAGGGTTTACTTAACCAGGCTAGGACAATCGAACTATCCGTCCACATGTATGTTTCCTTGGTCGAAAATTTGAGCCTGCTTATGATTTGTTGATACATTTTTGACAGTAAGACTGCACCGCAGAGTTCCAATCGGGGTAAAGACACTTGCTTGACAGGAGCAACTTTACTTTTAGCGCATAAAATGTTAGAAGTCAAATTATTTTCGTCGATTTGTATGCGAAGGTAAAAAACTGCTGCATAAGCACGCTCTGAAGCGTCGCAGAAGCCATGAAGTTGAAAAGGAGTGGTGGGTGAGTACTGAATCCAGCGGGGGATTTCAATTTTATGAATGTCAGAAAGAGTGCAAAAAAATGATTTCCAGCGGTGACACGTCAGGGGCTCTAAGGGACAGTCCCACAACGTCCCATCACGCCAGATTTGCTGCATAATCATCTTAGCATTGATAATGATTGGCGCCAGCCAACCAGCAGGATAGAACAATCTTGCGATAACTGAGAGAACAGCTCTCTTTGTCAATTTATTGTCATCGTCTAGGACTTCGAAACGAAATTGGAAAGTGTCGAGTTTAGCGTTCCAATGAATGCCTAGGGTCTTCGACACGCTTTGGTCTTCGAGTTTAAGAAAATCTTCATTATGAAGATGTTGCAATGGAAGATGCTTAAGCAAGTCGAAAGAATTTGAAGTCCATTTTCTTAGGGCAAACTTAGCTGAGTCCAATACTTCTATAAGTTCAGACTGTTTACGTAAAGCGGTTTCCAAATCGTGAGCACCACAGAAAAAGTCGTCCACGTATCTTTCGTCTAACAAACATTCATATGCAAGAGCAGAGTTTAATTTAACGACATCCGCTAATTCAAGAAGCGTACGATTAGCGAGAAATGGCGCACAATTGACTCCAAAGGTAACTGTGAGTAATTCGTGATCTTGATTTCGAAATATGATTCGTTGGTATGGTCTATGTTCGGGATGCACTAAAATCTGCCTGTACATTTTCTCAATGTCAGCATTAAATACAAATTTGAAAAAACGCCATCTAATGATTAAGTTTGTAAGGTCAGCTTGTAAGGCTGGCCCAGTATGTAACACATCGTTGAGGCTATTGCCATTACTCGATTGGTTTGATGCATTGAACACTACCCTTACCTTTGTTGTAATACTACTTGGCTTGACAACTGCATGATGGGGTAGGTAATACGAAATTATTTGATTGAAATGGTTAGTTTCGTTTGGATCAACTAACCTCATATGACCAAGAGTTGAATATTCTTCTAAAACTTGATCGTATGTTTCACGTAAATCTGGTTTCCTTTCTAGAGATTTTTCAAGTCGGTTATATTGCTTTAAAGCTAAATCTCTAGAGCGCCCAAGAGTAGGAGGGAAGGATTTGAATGGAAGGCGAACTATAAATCGCCCGTTCGGGTCTCTCAATGTTGTTAACTTGAAAAGTTGCTCGCAATACATGTCTTCTTCAGACGATTGCTTTGACGCTGGAAAATTTTCCACTTCCCAAAATTTAGCAATTTGTTGATCCAATGAAGTGTCATCAAAGGATGACAAGGTTGTAGAAAAACTCCTTATTGTGTGTTGTGGTAAAGGACCTGATAACACCCATCCAAAAATGGTGTTTTGGGCTAGAAGAGAACCAAACACGTTAGATTGGAGACCATCTTTAACGATTGCAGGATAAATATCCATGCCAATCACTAAATCAATCTTTGAGCTTTCAAAGAAATAAGGATCAGCAAGCGTTAAATTGATCGGTTCCGAAACTTCCTCTCGAAGTATCGAACATGATGGTAAATTTCCGGTAAGATGTTTTAAGACAATTGCATTCGCACTAAGAGTAAATGCAGGAACATGGTTTGATCCAATACACAAGGTACATATCTTTGATGCTGTACCCGTTACAATTGCATTCAATCCAGATATCTGTGCATTAATTGGTTTTACAGGGAGTCGTAATCTTCTCTGTGCATCTTCAGAAATAAACGTTACTTCGGACCCTGTATCTAAAAATGCACGCAACGTAAATACATCACCCGAGTGGTGAATATTTATAAGAGCAGTAGCTAAGATTATACGTCTGTTGTTTCGAGAAAAGTAGGATTGAACGTTGACTTGATTTGATGCGTTAGCGGACTGTATAGTATGAAGTTGAGATGTGGATGTCGGATGAAGTTGATTACCATGTACTATGGATGAAGGTAGATGTTTGGGTTGTTCGGTGAAAGGAAGATGCAAGAGAGAGTGGTGACTTCACTTGCAAAGGTTGCAGGTGTAAACGCTCTTGCAATCATTGATTGAATGCGTATGAGATAGACAATTAGAGCAGTACTTCAAAGATTCAACCTTAGCGATTCTATCTTGAATAGATAGTTGAAGAAACTTGGGACAAAGTCGAATAGGGTGAGCATTATTACATAATTTACAACAAATAGAATTCGGTTTCGAATAAAAGGCTCTATGATTCTGAGGTTTGTTGCCTGGATTTTGTCTTTTAAATGCTGGCTGAGAATGCTGCGGTTTATAAGATTGAGTTTTGAGTTTCGAATCCAATTTAATGTCACTTACAGTTTCAAGAACTCGGTACCTATTCGTCAAAAAAGTATCCATTTTATCCCATTGGGGAAGATCGCGAGGTTTTTTTATCGATTGCTCCCATAACGAAAGCGTAGTTTCAGGTAATCGTTTGGAACACAAATAAATGAGAATAGGATCCCAGTTACTAGTTGAAACGTTGTGAACCTTAAGAATAGATAGACAGTCATTAATGTCATGTTGTAAATTTTTAATTCCTTCACCAGATTCGTATGAAACCACAGATAAATCGAAAAGTTTTTTAATTTGATTGTTAATTAGGATTCTTTTGTTTTCATACTCATCGGATAAGGTTTTCCAAGCGAGTTCAAAACTATCATCAGTTAATGGGAATTTAGAGATTAACTTATTTGCGTCTCCTCTAGTTTTGGCACGAAGATGAAAGAGTTTCTGTACAGAACAAAGTTTAGGATGCTTAACATAAACAGCAGTGAACATGTCTCGGAACGAAGGCCATGTTAGGTAATCGCCGTAGAACAATTCGGTATCGCATGGAGGAACTTTTATGGATTGCAAGGTTTGAGGCATT
>CAJZLR020000028.1:0-5000 GCA_916050605.2 Platycheirus albimanus | reverse complement strand
TGTGTGTGTGTGTGTGTGTGTGTGTGTGTGGTGTGTGTGTGTGTGTGTGTGTGTGTGTGTGTGTGTGTGTGGTGTGTGTGTGTGTGTGTGTGTGTGTGTGTGTGTGTGTGTGTGGTGTGGTGTGTGTGTGTGTGTGTGTGTGTGTGTGTGTGTGTGTGTGTGTGTGTGTGTGTGTGTGTGTGTGTGTGTGTGTGTGTGTGTGTGTGTGTGTGTGTGTGTGTGTGTGTGTGTGTGTGTGTGTGTGTGTGTGTGTGTGTGTGTGTGTGTGTGTGTGTGTGTGTGTGTGTGTGTGTGTGTGTGTGTGTGTGTGTTGTGTGTGTGTGTGTGTGTGTGTGTGTGTGTGTGTGTGTGTGTGTGTGTGTGTGTGTGTGTGTGTGTGTGTGTGTGTGTGTGTGTGTGTGTGTGTGTGTGTGTGTGTGTGTGTGTGTGTGTGTGTGTGTGTGTGTGTGTGTGTGTGTGTGTGTGTGTGTGTGTGTGTGTGTGTGTGTGTGTGTGTGTGTGTGTGTGTGTGTGTGTGTGTGTGTGTGTGTGTGTGTGTGTGTGTGTGTGTGTGTGTGTGTGTGTGTGTGTGTGTGTGTGTGTGTGTGTGTGTGTGTGTGTGTGTGTGTGTGTGTGTGTGTGTGTGTGTGTGTGTGTGTGTGTGTGTGTGTGTGTGTGTGTGTGTGTGTGTGTGTGTGTGTGTGTGTGTGTGTGTGTGTGTGTGTGTGTGTGTGTGTGTGTGTGTGTGTGTGTGTGTGTGTGTGTGTGTGTGTGTGTGTGTGTGTGTGTGTGTGTGTCTGTCTGTGTGTGTGTGTGTGTGTGTCTGTGTGTGTGTGTGTGTGTGTCTGTGTGTGTGTGTGTGTGTGTGTGTGTGTGTGTGTGTGTGTGTGTGTGTCTGTCTGTGTGTGTGTGTGTGTGTGTCTGTGTGTGTGTGTGTGTGTGTCTGTGTGTGTGTGTGTGTGTGTGTGTGTGTGTGTGTGTGTGTGTGTGTGTGTGTGTGTGTGTGTGTGTGTGTGTGTGTGTGTGTGTGTGTGTGTGTGTGTGTGTGTGTGTGTGTGTGTGTGTGTGTGTGTGTGTGTGTGTGTGTGTGTGTGTGTGTGTGTGTGTGTGTGTGTGTGTGTGTGTGTGTGTGTATGTGTGTGTGTGTGTATGTGTGTGTGTGTGTGTGTGTGTGTGTGTGTGTGTGTGTGTGTGTGTGTGTGTGTGTGTGTGTGTGTGTGTGTGTGTGTGTGTGTGTGTGTGTGTGTGTGTGTGTGTGTGTGTGTGTGTGTGTGTGTGTGTGTGTGTGTGTGTGTGTGTGTGTGTGTGTGTGTGTGTGTGTGTGTGTGTGTGTGTGTGTGTGTGTGTGTGTGTGTGTGTGTGTGTGTGTGTGTGTGTGTGTGTGTGTGTGTGTGTGTGTGTGTGTGTGTGTGTGTGTGTGTGTGTGTGTGTGTGTGTGTGTGTGTGTGTGTGTGTGTGTGTGTGTGTGTGTGTGTGTGTGTGTGTGTGTGTGTGTGTGTGTGTGTGTGTGTGTGTGTGTGTGTGTGTGTGTGTGTGTGTGTGTGTGTGTGTGTGTGTGTGTGTGTGTGTGTGTGTGTGTGTGTGTGTGTGTGTGTGTGTGTGTGTGTGTGTGTGTGTGTGTGTGTGTGTGTGTGTGTGTGTGTGTGTGTGTGTGTGTGTGTGTGTGTGTGTGTGTGTGTGTGTGTGTGTGTGTGTGTGTGTGTGTGTGTGTGTGTGTGTGTGTGTGTGTGTGTGTGTGGTGTGTGTGTGTGTGTGTGTGTGTGTGTGTGTGTGTGTGTGTGTGTGTGTGTGTGTGTGTGTGTGTGTGTGTGTGTGTGTGTGTGTGTGTGTGTGTGTGTGTGTGTGTGTGTGTGTGTGTGTGGTGTGTGTGTGTGTGTGTGTGTGTGTGTGTGTGTGTGTGTGTGTGTGGTGTGTGTGTGTGTGTGTGTGTGTGTGTGTGTGTGTGTGTGTGTGTGTGTGTGTGTGTGTGTGTGTGTGTGTGTGTGTGTGTGTGTGTGTGTGTGTGTGTGTGTGTGTGTGTGTGTGTGTGTGTGTGTGTGTGTGTGTGTGTGTGTGTGTGTGTGTGTGTGTGTGTGTGTGTGTGTGTGTGTGTGTGTGTGTGTGTGTGTGTGTGTGTGTGTGGGTGTGTGTGTGTGTGTGTGTGTGTGTGTGTGTGTGTGTGTGTGTGTGTGTGTGTGTGTGTGTGTGTGTGTGTGTGTGTGTGTGTGTGTGTGTGTGTGTGTGTGTGTGTGTGTGTGTGTGTGTGTGTGTGTGTGTGTGTGTGTGTGTGTGTGTGTGTGTGTGTGTGTGTGTGTGTGTGTGTGTGTGTGTGTGTGTGTGTGTGTGTGTGTGTGTGTGTGTGTGTGTGTGTGTGTGTGTGTGTGTGTGTGTGTGTGTGTGTGTGTGTGTGTGTGTGTGTGTGTGTGTGTGTGTGTGTGTGTGTGTGTGTGTGTGTGTGTGTGTGTGTGTGTGTGTGTGTGTGTGTGTGTGTGTGTGTGTGTGTGTGTGTGTGTGTGTGTGTGTGTGTGTGTGTGTGTGTGTGTGTGTGTGTGTGTGTGTGTGTGTGTGTGTGTGTGTGTGTGTGTGTGTGTGTGTGTGTGTGTGTGTGTGTGTGTGTGTGTGTGTGTGTGTGTGTGTGTGTGTGTGTGTGTGTGTGTGTGTGTGTGTGTGTGTGTGTGTGTGTGTGTGTGTGTGTGTGTGTGTGTGTGTGTGTGTGTGTGTGTGTGTGTGTGTGTGTGTGTGTGTGTGTGTGTGTGTGTGTGTGTGTGTGTGTGTGTGTGTGTGTGTGTGTGTGTGTGTGTGTGTGTGTGTGTGTGTGTGTGTGTGTGTGTGTGTGTGTGTGTGTGTGTGTGTGTGTGTGTGTGTGTGTGTGTGTGTGTGTGTGTGTGTGTGTGTGTGTGTGTGTGTGTGTGTGTGTGTGTGTGTGTGTGTGTGTGTGTGTGTGTGTGTGTGTGTGTGTGTGTGTGTGTGTGTGTGTGTGTGTGTGTGTGTGTGTGTGTGTGTGTGTGTGTGTGTGTGTGTGTGTGTGTGTGTGTGTGTGTGTGTGTGTGTGTGTGTGTGTGTGTGTGTGTGTGTGTGTGTGTGTGTGTGTGTGTGTGTGTGTGTGTGTGTGTGTGTGTGTGTGTGTGTGTGTGTGTGTGTGTGTGTGTGTGTGTGTGTGTGTGTGTGTGTGTGTGTGTGTGTGTGTGTGTGTGTGTGTGTGTGTGTGTGTGTGTGTGTGTGTGTGTGTGTGTGTGTGTGTGTGTGTGTGTGTGTGTGTGTGTGTGTGTGTGTGTGTGTGTGTGTGTGTGTGTGTGTGTGTGTGTGTGTGTGTGTGTGTGTGTGTGTGTGTGTGTGTGTGTGTGTGTGTGTGTGTGTGTGTGTGTGTGTGTGTGTGTGTGTGTGTGTGTGTGTGTGTGTGTGTGTGTGTGTGTGTGTGTGTGTGTGTGTGTGTGTGTGTGTGTGTGTGTGTGTGTGTGTGTGTGTGTGTGTGTGTGTGTGTGTGTGTGTGTGTGTGTGTGTGTGTGTGTGTGTGTGTGTGTGTGTGTGTGTGTGTGTGTGTGTGTGTGTGTGTGTGTGTGTGTGTGTGTGTGTGTGTGTGTGTGTGTGTGTGTGTGTGTGTGTGTGTGTGTGTGTGTGTGTGTGTGTGTGTGTGTGTGTGTGTGTGTGTGTGTGTGTGTGTGTGTGTGTGTGTGTGTGTGTGTGTGTGTGTGTGTGTGTGTGTGTGTGTGTGTGTGTGTGTGTGTGTGTGTGTGTGTGTGTGTGTGTGTGTGTGTGTGTGTGTGTGTGTGTGTGTGTGTGTGTGTGTGTGTGTGTGTGTGTGTGTGTGTGTGTGTGTGTGTGTGTGTGTGTGTGTGTGTGTGTGTGTGTGTGTGTGTGTGTGTGTGTGTGTGTGTGTGTGTGTGTGTGTGTGTGTGTGTGTGTGTGTGTGTGTGTGTGTGTGTGTGTGTGTGTGTGTGTGTGTGTGTGTGTGTGTGTGTGTGTGTGTGTGTGTGTGTGTGTGTGTGTGTGTGTGTGTGTGTGTGTGTGTGTGTGTGTGTGTGTGTGTGTGTGTGTGTGTGTGTGTGTGTGTGTGTGTGTGTGTGTGTGTGTGTGTGTGTGTGTGTGTGTGTGTGTGTGTGTGTGTGTGTGTGTGTGTGTGTGTGTGTGTGTGTGTGTGTGTGTGTGTGTGTGTGTGTGTGTGTGTGTGTGTGTGTGTGTGTGTGTGTGTGTGTGTGTGTGTGTGTGTGTGTGTGTGTGTGTGTGTGTGTGTGTGTGTGTGTGTGTGTGTGTGTGTGTGTGTGTGTGTGTGTGTGTGTGTGTGTGTGTGTGTGTGTGTGTGTGTGTGTGTGTGTGTGTGTGTGTGTGTGTGTGTGTGTGTGTGTGTGTGTGTGTGTGTGTGTGTGTGTGTGTGTGTGTGTGTGTGTGTGTGTGTGTGTGTGTGTGTGTGTGTGTGTGTGTGTGTGTGTGTGTGTGTGTGTGTGTGTGTGTGTGTGTGTGTGTGTGTGTGTGTGTGTGTGTGTGTGTGTGTGTGTGTGTGTGTGTGTGTGTGTGTGTGTGTGTGTGTGTGTGTGTGTGTGTGTGTGTGTGTGTGTGTGTGTGTGTGTGTGTGTGTGTGTGTGTGTGTGTGTGTGTGTGTGTGTGTGTGTGTGTGTGTGTGTGTGTGTGTGTGTGTGTGTGTGTGTGTGTGTGTGTGTGTGTGTGTGTGTGTGTGTGTGTGTGTGTGTGTGTGTGTGTGTGTGTGTGTGTGTGTGTGTGTGTGTGTGTGTGTGTGTGTGTGTGTGTGTGTGTGTGTGTGTGTGTGTGTGTGTGTGTGTGTGTGTGTGTGTGTGTGTGTGTGTGTGTGTGTGTGTGTGTGTGTGTGTGTGTGTGTGTGTGTGTGTGTGTGTGTGTGTGTGTGTGTGTGTGTGTGTGTGTGTGTGTGTGTGTGTGTGTGTGTGTGTGTGTGTGTGTGTGTGTGTGTGTGTGTGTGTGTGTGTGTGTGTGTGTGTTAGTGTGTGTAGTGTGTGTAGTTAGTGTGTAGTGTGTTAGTGTGTGTGTTAGTGTGTGTGTAGTGTGTGTGTAGTGTGTGTGTGTGTGTGTGT
>CAJZLR020000027.1:0-37018 GCA_916050605.2 Platycheirus albimanus | reverse complement strand
AATGATAATGATAATGATAATGATAATGATAATGATAATGATAATGATAATGATAATGATAATGATAATGATAATGATAATGATAATGATAATGATAATGATAAACTGATCAATGATAATGATAATGATAATGATAATGATAATGATAATGATAATGATAATGATATATGATAATGATAATGATAATGATAATGATAATGATAATGATAATGATAATGATAATGATAATGATAATGATAATGATAATGATAATGATAATGATAATGATAATGATAATGATAATGATAATGATAATGATAATGATAATGATAATGATAATGATAATGATAATGATAATGATAATGATAATGATAATGATAATGATAATGATAATGATAATGATAATGATAATGATAATGATAATGATAATGATAATGATAATGATAATGATAATGATAATGATAATGATAATGATAATGATAATGATAATGATAATGATAATGATAATGATAATGATAATGATAATGATAATGATAATGATAATGATAATGATAATGATAATGATAATGATAATGATAATGATAATGATAATGATAATGATAATGATAATGATAATGATAATGATAATGATAATGATAATGATAATGATAATGATAATGATGATATGATAATGATAATGATAATGATAATGATAATGATAATGATAATGATAATGATAATGATAATGATAATGATAATGATAATGATAATGATAATGATAATGATAATGATAATGATAATGATAATGATAATGATAATGATAATGATAATGATAATGATAATGATAATGATAATGATAATGATAATGATAATGATAATGATAATGATAATGATATGTTATGATAATGATAATGATAATGATAATGATAATGATAATTGATAATGATAATGATAATGATAATGATAATGATAATGATAATGATAATGATAATGATAATGATAATGATAATGATAATGATAATGATAATGATAATGATAATGATAATGATAATGATAATGATAATGATAATGATATGATAATGATAATGATAATGATAATGATAATATGATAATGATAATGATAATGATAATGATAATGATAATGATAATGATATGATAATGATAATGATATTGATAATGATAATGATAATGATAATGATAATGATAATGATAATGATAATGATAATGATAATGATAATGATAATGATAATGATAATGATAATGATAATGATAATGATAAGATAATGATAATGATAATGATAATGATATTGATAATGATAATGATAATGATAATGATAATGATAATGATAATGATAATGATAATGATAATGATAATGATAATGATAATGATAATGATAATGATAATGATAATGATAATGATAATGATAATGATAATGATAATGATAATGATAATGATAATGATAATGATAATGATAATGATAATGATAATGATAATGATAATGATAATGATAATTGATAATGATAATGATATGATAATGATAATGATAATGATAATGATAATGATAATGATAATGATAATGATAATGATATGAATGATAATGATAATGATAATGATAATGAATAATGATAATGATAATGATAATGATAATGATAATGATATTGATAATGATAATGATTAATGATAATGATAATGATAATGATAATGATAATGATAATGATAATGATAATGATAATGATAATGATAATGATAATGATAATGATATGAAATGATAATGATAATGATAATGATAATGATAATGATAATGATAATGATAATGATAATGATAATGATAATGTTAATGATAATATGATATGAATGATAATGATAATGATAATGATAATGATAATGATAAGATATGATAATGATAATGATAAGATAATGATAATGATATAGATAATGATAATGATATTGATAATGATAATGATAATGATAATGATAATGATAATGATAATGAATGTTATGATAATGATAATGATAATGATATCGATAATGATAATGATATCGATAATGATAATGATAATGATAATGATAATGATAATGATAATGATAATGATAATTGATAATGATATGATAATGATAATGATAATGATAATGATAATGATATGATAATGCTAATGATATGATAATGATAATGATAATGATAATGATAATGATAATGATAATGATAATGATAATGATAATGATAATGAATTAAATGATAATGATAATGATAATGATAATGATAATGATAATGATATTGATAATGATAATGATAATGATAATGATAATGATAATGATAATGATAATGATAATGATAAATGATAATGATAATGATAATGATAATGATAATGATAATGATAATGATAATGATAATGATAATGATAATGATAATGATATTGATAATGATAATGATAATGATAATGATATTGATAATGATATTGATAATGATATTGATATTGATAATGATAATGATAATGATAATGATAATGATAATGATAATGATAATGATATGATAATGATAATGATAATGATAATGATAATGATAATGATAATGATAATGATAATGATATGATAATGATATGATAATGATATTGATAATGATAATGATATTGATATTGATAATGATAATGATAATGATATATGATTAATGATATGTTGAATGATTAATGATAATGATATGAATGATAATGATAATGATAATGATAATGATAATGATTAATGATAATGATAATGATAATGATAATGATAATGATAATGATAATGATTAATGATATGATAATGATAATGATAATGATAATGATAATGATAATGATAATGATAATGATAATGATAATGATATGATAATGATTAATGATAATGATAATGATAATGATAATGATAATGATAATGATAATGATAATGATAATGATAATGATAATGATAATGATAATGATATGATATGATAATGATAATGATAATGATAATGATAATGATTAATGATAATGATAATGATATTGATAATGATAATGATAATGATAATGATAATGATAATGATAATGATAATGATAATGATAATGATTAATGATAATGATAATGATAATGATAATGATAATGATAATGATAATGATATGATATGATAATGATAATGATAATGATATTGATAATGATAATGATAATGATTGATAATGATAATGATAATGATGATAATGATAATGATAATGATAATGATTAATGATAATTGATAATTGATAATGATAATGATATGATAATGATAATGATAATGATAATGATAATGATAATGATAATGATAATGATATGATAATGATATTGATAATGATAATGATAATGATAATGATAATGATAATGATAATGATAATGATAATGATAATGATAATGATAATGATAATGATAATGATAATGATAATGATAATGATAATGATAATGATAATGATAATGATAATGATAATGATATTGATTAATGATAATGATAATGATAATGATAATGATAATGATATGATAATGATAATGATAATGATAATGATAATGATAATGATATGATATGATAATGATTAATGATAATGATAATGATAATGATAATGATAATGTTATGATAATGATAATGATAATGATAATGATAATGATAATGATAATGATAATGATAATGATAATGATAATGATAATGATAATGATAATGATAATGATAATGATAATGATAATGATAATGATAATGATAATTGATATATGATAATGATATGAATGATAATGATAATGATATGATAATGATAATGATAATGATAATGATAATGATAATGATAATGATAATGATAATGATAATGATAATGATATTGATAATGATAATGATATGGATAATGATAATGATATGGATAATGATAATGATAATGATAATGATAATGATAATGATATTGATAATGTTAATGATAATGATAATGATAATGATAATGATATAATGATAATGATAATGATAATGATAATGATTAATGTAATGATAATGATAATGATAATGATAATGATAATGATAATGATAATGATAATGATAATGATAATGATAATGATTAATGATAATGATAATGATATGATATATATGATAATGATAATGATAATGATATTGATAATGATAATGATATCGATAATGATAATGATATCGATAATGATAATGATATCGATAATGATAATGATATCGATAATGATAATGATATCGATAATGATAATGATAATGATAATGATAATGATAATGTAATGATATGATAATGATAATGATAATGATAATGATAATGATAATGATAATTGATAATGATAATGATAATGATAATGATAATGATAATGATAATGATAATGATAATGATAATGATAATGATAATGATAATGATAATGATATCGATAATGATAATGATATCGATAATGATAATGATAATGATAATGATAATGATAATGATAATGATAATGTATGTAATGATAATGATAATGATATGATAATGATAATGATAATGATAATGATAATGATATGAATGATAGATAATGATATGATAATGATAATGATAATGATATTGATAATGATAATGATAATGATATGATAATGATAATGATAATGATAATGATAATGATAATGATTAATGATAATGATAATGATAATGATAATGATAATGATAATGATATGATAATGATAATGATAATGATAATGATATTGATAATGTAATGATAATGATAATGATAATGATAATGATAATGATAATGATAATGATAATGATAATGATAATGATAATGATAATGATAATGATAATGATAATGATAATGATAATTGATAATGATAATGATATTGATAATGATAATGATAATGATAATGATAATGATAATGATAATGATATTATGATAATGATAATGATAATGATAATGATAATGATAATGATAATGATATGATAATGATAATGATAATGATAATGATAATGATAATGATAATGATAATGATAATGATAATGATAATGATAATTGATATGATAATGATAATGATAATGATAATGATAATGATAATGATAATGATAATGATAATGATAATGATAATGATAATGATAAGATATTGATAATGATAATGATAATGATAATGATAATGATATGATAATGATAATGATAATGATAATGATAATGATAATGATAATTATGATGAATGATAATGATAATGATAATGATAATGATAATGTTAATGATTAATGATAATGATAATGATAATGATATGATATGATAATGATAATGATAATGTATGATAATGATAATGATAATGATAATGATAATGATTAATGATAATGATAATGATAATGATATGATAATAATGATATGATAATGATAATGATAATGATAATGATATTAATGATAATGATAATGATAATGATAATGATAAATGATAATGATAATGATAATGATTATGATAATGATAATGATAATGATATGATATGATATGTAATGATAATGATAATGATAATGATAATGATAATGATAATTGATAATGATAATGATAATGATAATGATAATGATAATGATAATGATAATGATAATGATAATGATAATGATAATGATAATGATAATGATAATGATAATGATAATGATAATGATAATGATAATGATAATGATATGATAATGATAATGATAATGATAATGATATGATAATGATAATGATAATGATAATGATAATGATAATGATAATGATAATGATATGATAATGATAATGATAATGATAATGATAATGATAATGATATGAATGATAATGATATGATAATGATAATGATAATGATAATGATAATGATAATGATAATGATAATGATAATGATAATGATAATGATAATGATAATGATAATGATAATGAAAGATAATGATAATGATAATGATAATGATAATGATAATGATAATGATAATGATAATGATAATGATTATGATAATGATAATGATAATGATAATGATAATGATAATGATAATGATAATGATAATGATATGATATGAAATGTATGATAATGATAATGATAATGATAATGATAATGATAATGATAATGATAATGATAATGATAATGATAATGATAATGATAATGATAATGATAATGATAATGATATGATAATGATAATGATAATGATAATGATAATGATAATGATATGATATGATAATGATAATGATAATGATAATGATATGATATGATAATGATTAATGATAATGATAATGATAATGATAATGATATGATAATGATAATGATATGATAATGATAATGATAATGATAATGATAATGATAATGATAATGATAATGATAATGATATGATTGATAATGATAATGATAATGATAATGATAATGATAATGATAATGATAATGATAATGATAATGATAATGATAATGATAATGATAATGATAATGATATGATAATGATAATGATAATGATAAGATAATGATAATGATGATATGATAATGATAATGATAATGATAATGATAATGATAATGATAATGATAATGATAATGATAATGATAATGATAATGATAATGATAATGATAATGATAATGATAATGATATGATAATGATAATGATAATGATAATGATAATGATAATGATAATGATAATGATAATGATATGATAATGATATGATAATGATAATGATAATGATAATGATAATGATAATGATAATGATAATGATAATGATAATGATAATGATAATGATAATGATAATGATAATGATAATGATAATGATATGATAATGATAATGATAATGATAATGATAATGATAATGATAATGATAATGATAATGATAATGATAATGATAATGATATTGATAATGATAATGATAATGTTAATGATAATGTATAATGATAATGATAATGATAATGTAATGATATGATAATGATAATGATAATGATAATGATAATGATAATGATAATGATAATGATGATAATGATATGATAATGATAATGATAATGATAATGATAATGATAATGATAATGATAATGATAATGATAATGATTAATGATAATGATAATGATAATGATAATGATAATGATAATGATAATGATAATGATAATGATAATGATAATGATAATGATAATGATAATGATAATGATATTGATAATGATAATGATAATGATAATGATAATGATAATGATAATTGATAATGATAATGATAATGATAATGATAAGTTATGATAATGATAATGATAATGATAATGATAATGATAATGATAATGATAATGATAATGATAATGATAATGATAATGATAATGATAATGATAATGATAATGATAATGATAATGATAATGATAATGATAATGATAATGATGATAATGATAATGATAATGATAATGATATGATAATGATAATGATAATGATATGTATGATAATGATAATGATAATGATAATGAATGATAATGATATGATAATGTTAATGATAGATATGATAATGATAATGATAATGATAATGATATGATAATGATAATGATAATGATAATGATAATGATAATGATAATGATAATGATAATGATATTGATAATGATAATGATAATGATAATGATAATGATAATGATAATGTAATGATAATGATAATGATAATGATAATGATAATGATAATGATAATGATAATGATAATGATAATGATAATGATAATGATAATGATAATGATAATGATAATGATAATGATAATGATATGATAATGATAATGATAATGATAATGATAATGATAATGATAATGATAATGATAATGATAATGATAATGATAATGATAATAATGATAATGATAATGATAATGATAATGATAATGATAATGATAATGATAATGATAATGATAATGATAATGATAATGATATGATAATGATAATGATAATGATAATGATATAGATAATGATATAGATAATGATATAGATAATGATATAGATAATGATATAGATAATGATATAGATAATGATATAGATAATGATAATGATAATGATAATGATAATGATAATGATAATGATAATGATAATGATAATGATAATGATAATGATATGATAATGATAATGATATGTATGATAATGATAATGATAATGATAATGATAATGATAATGATAATGATAATGATAATGATAATGATATTGATAATGATAATGATAATGATAATGATAATGATAATGATAATGATAATGATAATGATAATGATAATGATAATGATAATGATAATGATAATGATAATGATAATGATAATGATAATGATAATGATAATGTTAATGATAATGATAATGATATGATAATGATAATGATTAATGATAATGATAATGATAATGATAATGATAATGATAATGATAATGATAATGATAATGATAATGATAATGATAATGATAATGATAATGATAATGATAATGATAATGATAATGATAATGATAATGATATAGATAATGATAATGATAATGATAATGATAATGATATAGATAATGATATAGATAATGATATAGATAATGATAATGATAATGATAATGATATGATAATGATATTAATGATAATGATAATGATAATGATAATGATAATGATAATGATAATTGATAATGATAATGATAATGATAATGATAATGATATGATTAATGATAATGATAATGATAATGATAATGATAATGATAATGATAATGATAATGATAATGATTAATGATAATGATATTGATAATGTTAATGATAATGATAATGATAATGATAATGATAATGATAATGATTAATGTAATAATGATAATGATAATGATAATGATAATGATAAATGATAATGATAATGATAATGATAATGATAATGATTAATGATAATGATAATGATAATGATAATGATAATGATAATGATAATGATATGATAATGATAATGATAATGATAATGATAATGATAATGATAATGATAATGATAATGATAATGATAATGATTAATGATAATGATAATGATAATGATAATGATAATGATAATGATAATGATAATGTATGATAATGATAATGATAATGATAATGATATTGATAATGATAATTGATAATGATAATGATAATGATAATGATAATGATAATGATAATGATAATGATAATGATAATGATAATGATAATGATAATGTTTGATAATGATATGATAATGATAATGATAATGATAATGATAATGATAATGATAATGATAATGATAATGATAATGATATGATAATGATAATGATAATGATAATGATAATGATAATGATAATGATAATGATAATGATAATGATAATGATAATGATAATGATAATGATAATGATAATGATAATGTAGATAATGAATGATAATGATAATGATAATGATAATGATAATGATAATGATAATGATAATGATATGATAATGATAATGATAATGATTAATGATAATGATAATGATAATGATAATGATAATGATAATGATATATGATAATGATAATGATAATGATAATGATAATGATATGATAATGATAATGATAATGATATTGATAATGATAATGATAATGATAATGATAATGATAATGATAATGATAATGATAATGATAATGATAATGATAATGATATGATATGATAATGATAATGATAATGATAATGATAATGATAATGATAATGATAATGATAATGATATGATAATGATAATGATAATGATAATGATAATGATAATGATATGATAATGATAATGATAATGATAATGATAATGATAATGATAATGATAATGATAATGATAATGATAATGATAATGATAATGATAATGAATGATAATGATAATGATAATGATAATGATATGATAATGATAATGATAATGATAATGATAATGATAATGATAATGATAATGATAATGAATGATAATGATAATGATAATGATAATGATAATGATAATGTTATGATAATGTAATATAATGATAATGATAATGATAATGATAATGATAATGATAATGATAATGATAATGATAATGATAATGATAATGATAATGATAAGTAATGATAATGATAATGATAATGATAATGATAATGATAATGATAATGATAATGAATAATGATAATGATAATGATAATGATAATGATAATGATAATGATAATGATAATGATAATGATAATGATAATGATAATGATAATGATAATGATAATGATAATGATAATGATAATGATAATGATAATGATAATGTTTAATGATAATGATAATGATAATGATAATGATAATGATAATGATAATGATAATGATAATGATAATGATAATGATAATGATAATGATAATGATAATGATAATGATAATGATAATGATAATGATAATGATAATGATAATGATAATGATAATGATAATGATATGATAATGATAATGATAATGTAATGATAATGATAATGATAATGATAATGATAATGATAATGATAATGATAATGATAATGATAATGATAATGATAATGATAATGATAATGATAATGATAATGATAATGATAATGATAATGATAATGATAATGATAATGTAAATGATAATGATAATGATAATGATAATGATAATGAAAATGATAATGATAATGATAATGATAATGATAATGATAATGATAATGATAATGATATGATAATGATAATGATATAGATAATGATATAGATAATGATATAGATAATGATATAGATAATGATAATGATAATGATAATGATAATGATATATGATAATGATAATGATAATGATAATGATAATGATAATGATAATGATAATGATAATGATAATGATAATGATAATGATAATGATAATGATAATGATAATGATAATGATAATGATAATGATAATGATAATGAATGATATTAATGATAATGTTAATGATAATGATAATATGATAATGATATGATATGATAATGATAATGATAAGATAATGATAATGATAATGATAATGATAATGATAATGATAATGATAATGATAATGATATAATGATAATGATAATGATAATGATAATGATAATGATAATGATAATGATAATGATAATGATAATGATAATGATAATGATAATGATAATGATAATGATAATGATAATGATAATGATAATGATATGATAATGATAATGATAATGATAATGATATGATAATGATAATGATAATGATAATGATAATGATAATGATAATGATAATGATAATGATAATGTAATGTAATGATAATGATAATGATAATGATAATGATATGATAATGATAATTGATAATGATAATGATAATGATAATGATATTGAATGATAATGTTGATAATGATAATGATAATGATAATGATAATTGATAATGATAATGATAATGATAATGATAATGATAATGATAATGATAATGATAATGATAATGATAATGATAATGATAATGATAATGATAATGATAATGATAATGATAATGATAATGATAATGATAATGATAATGATAATGATAATGATAATGATAATGATAATGATAATGATAATGATAATGATAATGATAATGATAATGATAATGATAATGATAATGATAATGATAATGATAATGATAATGATAATGATAATGATAATGATAATGATAATGATAATGATAATGATAATGATAATGATAATGATAATGATAATGATAATGATAATGATAATGATAATGATAACGATAATGATAATGATAATGATAATGATAATGATAATGATAATGATAATGATAATGATAATGATAATGATAATGATAATGATAATGATAATGATAATGATAATGATAATGATAATGATAATGATAATGATAATGATAATGATAATGATAATGATAATGATAATGATAATGATAATGATAATGATAATGATAATGATAATGATAATGATAATGATAATGATAATGATAATGATAATGATAATGATAATGATAATGATAATGATAATGATAATGATAATGATAATGATAATGATAATGATAATGATAATGATAATGATAATGATAATGATAATGATAATGATAATGATAATGATAATGATAATGATAATGATAATGATAATGATAATGATAATGATAATGATAATGATAATGATAATGATAATGATAATGATAATGATAATGATAATGATAATGATAATGATAATGATAATGATAATGATAATGATAATGATAATGATAATGATAATGATAATGATAATGATAATGATAATGATAATGATAATGATAATGATAATGATAATGATAATGATAATGATAATGATAATGATAATGATAATGATAATGATAATGATAATGATAATGATAATGATAATGATAATGATAATGATAATGATAATGATAATGATAATGATAATGATAATGATAATGATAATGATAATGATAATGATAATGATAATGATAATGATAATGATAATGATAATGATAATGATAATGATAATGATAATGATAATGATAATGATAATGATAATGATAATGATAATGATAATGATAATGATAATGATAATGATAATGATAATGATAATGATAATGATAATGATAATGATAATGATAATGATAATGATAATGATAATGATAATGATAATGATAATGATAATGATAATGATAATGATAATGATAATGATAATGATAATGATAATGATAATGATAATGATAATGATAATGATAATGATAATGATAATGATAATGATAATGATAATGATAATGATAATGATAATGATAATGATAATGATAATGATAATGATAATGATAATGATAATGATAATGATAATGATAATGATAATGATAATGATAATGATAATGATAATGATAATGATAATGATAATGATAATGATAATGATAATGATAATGATAATGATAATGATAATGATAATGATAATGATAATGATAATGATAATGATAATGATAATGATAATGATAATGATAATGATAATGATAATGATAATGATAATGATAATGATAATGATAATGATAATGATAATGATAATGATAATGATAATGATAATGATAATGATAATGATAATGATAATGATAATGATAATGATAATGATAATGATAATGATAATGATAATGATAATGATAATGATAATGATAATGATAATGATAATGATAATGATAATGATAATGATAATGATAATGATAATGATAATGATAATGATAATGATAATGATAATGATAATGATAATGATAATGATAATGATAATGATAATGATAATGATAATGATAATGATAATGATAATGATAATGATAATGATAATGATAATGATAATGATAATGATAATGATAATGATAATGATAATGATAATGATAATGATAATGATAATGATAATGATAATGATAATGATAATGATAATGATAATGATAATGATAATGATAATGATAATGATAATGATAATGATAATGATAATGATAATGATAATGATAATGATAATGATAATGATAATGATAATGATAATGATAATGATAATGAATGATAATGATAATATAATGATAATGATAATGATAATGATAATGATAATGATAATGATAATGATAATGATAATGATAATGATAATGATAATGATAATGATAATGATAATGATAATGATAATGATAATGATAATGATAATGATAATGATAATGATAATGATAATGATAATGATAATGATAATGATAATGATAATGATAATGATAATGATAATGATAATGATAATGATAATGATAATGATAATGATAATGATAATGATAATGATAATGATAATGATAATGATAATGATAATGATAATGATAATGATAATGATAATGATAATGATAATGATAATGATAATGATAATGATAATGATAATGATAATGATAATGATAATGATAATGATAATGATAATGATAATGATAATGATAATGATAATGATAATGATAATGATAATGATAATGATAATGATAATGATAATGATAATGATAATGATAATGATAATGATAATGATAATGATAATGATAATGATAATGATAATGATAATGATAATGATAATGATAATGATAATGATAATGATAATGATAATGATAATGATAATGATAATGATAATGATAATGATAATGATAATGATAATGATAATGATAATGATAATGATAATGATAATGATAATGATAATGATAATGATAATGATAATGATAATGATAATGATAATGATAATGATAATGATAATGATAATGATAATGATAATGATAATGATAATGATAATGATAATGATAATGATAATGATAATGATAATGATAATGATAATGATAATGATAATGATAATGATAATGATAATGATAATGATAATGATAATGATAATGATAATGATAATGATAATGATAATGATAATGATAATGATAATGATAATGATAATGATAATGATAATGATAATGATAATGATAATGATAATGATAATGATAATGATAATGATAATGATAATGATAATGATAATGATAATGATAATGATAATGATAATGATAATGATAATGATAATGATAATGATAATGATAATGATAATGATAATGATAATGATAATGATAATGATAATGATAATGATAATGATAATGATAATGATAATGATAATGATAATGATAATGATAATGATAATGATAATGATAATGATAATGATAATGATAATGATAATGATAATGATAATGATAATGATAATGATAATGATAATGATAATGATAATGATAATGATAATGATAATGATAATGATAATGATAATGATAATGATAATGATAATGATAATGATAATGATAATGATAATGATAATGATAATGATAATGATAATGATAATGATAATGATAATGATAATGATAATGATAATGATAATGATAATGATAATGATAATGATAATGATAATGATAATGATAATGATAATGATAATGATAATGATAATGATAATGATAATGATAATGATAATGATAATGATAATGATAATGATAATGATAATGATAATGATAATGATAATGATAATGATAATGATAATGATAATGATAATGATAATGATAATGATAATGATAATGATAATGATAATGATAATGATAATGATAATGATAATGATAATGATAATGATAATGATAATGATAATGATAATGATAATGATAATGATAATGATAATGATAATGATAATGATAATGATAATGATAATGATAATGATAATGATAATGATAATGATAATGATAATGATAATGATAATGATAATGATAATGATAATGATAATGATAATGATAATGATAATGATAATGATAATGATAATGATAATGATAATGATAATGATAATGATAATGATAATGATAATGATAATGATAATGATAATGATAATGATAATGATAATGATAATGATAATGATAATGATAATGATAATGATAATGATAATGATAATGATAATGATAATGATAATGATAATGATAATGATAATGATAATGATAATGATAATGATAATGATAATGATAATGATAATGATAATGATAATGATAATGATAATGATAATGATAATGATAATGATAATGATAATGATAATGATAATGATAATGATAATGATAATGATAATGATAATGATAATGATAATGATAATGATAATGATAATGATAATGATAATGATAATGATAATGATAATGATAATGATAATGATAATGATAATGATAATGATAATGATAATGATAATGATAATGATAATGATAATGATAATGATAATGATAATGATAATGATAATGATAATGATAATGATAATGATAATGATAATGATAATGATAATGATAATGATAATGATAATGATAATGATAATGATAATGATAATGATAATGATAATGATAATGATAATGATAATGATAATGATAATGATAATGATAATGATAATGATAATGATAATGATAATGATAATGATAATGATAATGATAATGATAATGATAATGATAATGATAATGATAATGATAATGATAATGATAATGATAATGATAATGATAATGATAATGATAATGATAATGATAATGATAATGATAATGATAATGATAATGATAATGATAATGATAATGATAATGATAATGATAATGATAATGATAATGATAATGATAATGATAATGATAATGATAATGATAATGATAATGATAATGATAATGATAATGATAATGATAATGATAATGATAATGATAATGATAATGATAATGATAATGATAATGATAATGATAATGATAATGATAATGATAATGATAATGATAATGATAATGATAATGATAATGATAATGATAATGATAATGATAATGATAATGATAATGATAATGATAATGATAATGATAATGATAATGATAATGATAATGATAATGATAATGATAATGATAATGATAATGATAATGATAATGATAATGATAATGATAATGATAATGATAATGATAATGATAATGATAATGATAATGATAATGATAATGATAATGATAATGATAATGATAATGATAATGATAATGATAATGATAATGATAATGATAATGATAATGATAATGATAATGATAATGATAATGATAATGATAATGATAATGATAATGATAATGATAATGATAATGATAATGATAATGATAATGATAATGATAATGATAATGATAATGATAATGATAATGATAATGATAATGATAATGATAATGATAATGATAATGATAATGATAATGATAATGATAATGATAATGATAATGATAATGATAATGATAATGATAATGATAATGATAATGATAATGATAATGATAATGATAATGATAATGATAATGATAATGATAATGATAATGATAATGATAATGATAATGATAATGATAATGATAATGATAATGATAATGATAATGATAATGATAATGATAATGATAATGATAATGATAATGATAATGATAATGATAATGATAATGATAATGATAATGATAATGATAATGATAATGATAATGATAATGATAATGATAATGATAATGATAATGATAATGATAATGATAATGATAATGATAATGATAATGATAATGATAATGATAATGATAATGATAATGATAATGATAATGATAATGATAATGATAATGATAATGATAATGATAATGATAATGATAATGATAATGATAATGATAATGATAATGATAATGATAATGATAATGATAATGATAATGATAATGATAATGATAATGATAATGATAATGATAATGATAATGATAATGATAATGATAATGATAATGATAATGATAATGATAATGATAATGATAATGATAATGATAATGATAATGATAATGATAATGATAATGATAATGATAATGATAATGATAATGATAATGATAATGATAATGATAATGATAATGATAATGATAATGATAATGATAATGATAATGATAATGATAATGATAATGATAATGATAATGATAATGATAATGATAATGATAATGATAATGATAATGATAATGATAATGATAATGATAATGATAATGATAATGATAATGATAATGATAATGATAATGATAATGATAATGATAATGATAATGATAATGATAATGATAATGATAATGATAATGATAATGATAATGATAATGATAATGATAATGATAATGATAATGATAATGATAATGATAATGATAATGATAATGATAATGATAATGATAATGATAATGATAATGATAATGATAATGATAATGATAATGATAATGATAATGATAATGATAATGATAATGATAATGATAATGATAATGATAATGATAATGATAATGATAATGATAATGATAATGATAATGATAATGATAATGATAATGATAATGATAATGATAATGATAATGATAATGATAATGATAATGATAATGATAATGATAATGATAATGATAATGATAATGATAATGATAATGATAATGATAATGATAATGATAATGATAATGATAATGATAATGATAATGATAATGATAATGATAATGATAATGATAATGATAATGATAATGATAATGATAATGATAATGATAATGATAATGATAATGATAATGATAATGATAATGATAATGATAATGATAATGATAATGATAATGATAATGATAATGATAATGATAATGATAATGATAATGATAATGATAATGATAATGATAATGATAATGATAATGATAATGATAATGATAATGATAATGATAATGATAATGATAATGATAATGATAATGATAATGATAATGATAATGATAATGATAATGATAATGATAATGATAATGATAATGATAATGATAATGATAATGATAATGATAATGATAATGATAATGATAATGATAATGATAATGATAATGATAATGATAATGATAATGATAATGATAATGATAATGATAATGATAATGATAATGATAATGATAATGATAATGATAATGATAATGATAATGATAATGATAATGATAATGATAATGATAATGATAATGATAATGATAATGATAATGATAATGATAATGATAATGATAATGATAATGATAATGATAATGATAATGATAATGATAATGATAATGATAATGATAATGATAATGATAATGATAATGATAATGATAATGATAATGATAATGATAATGATAATGATAATGATAATGATAATGATAATGATAATGATAATGATAATGATAATGATAATGATAATGATAATGATAATGATAATGATAATGATAATGATAATGATAATGATAATGATAATGATAATGATAATGATAATGATAATGATAATGATAATGATAATGATAATGATAATGATAATGATAATGATAATGATAATGATAATGATAATGATAATGATAATGATAATGATAATGATAATGATAATGATAATGATAATGATAATGATAATGATAATGATAATGATAATGATAATGATAATGATAATGATAATGATAATGATAATGATAATGATAATGATATGATAATGATAATGATAATGATAATGATAATGATAATGATAATGATAATGATAATGATAATGATAATGATAATGATAATGATAATGATAATGATAATGATAATGATAATGATAATGATAATGATAATGATAATGATAATGATAATGATAATGATAATGATAATGATAATGATAATGATAATGATAATGATAATGATAATGATAATGATAATGATAATGATAATGATAATGATAATGATAATGATAATGATAATGATAATGATAATGATAATGATAATGATAATGATAATGATAATGATAATGATAATGATAATGATAATGATAATGATAATGATAATGATAATGATAATGATAATGATAATGATAATGATAATGATAATGATAATGATAATGATAATGATAATGATAATGATAATGATAATGATAATGATAATGATAATGATAATGATAATGATAATGATAATGATAATGATAATGATAATGATAATGATAATGATAATGATAATGATAATGATAATGATAATGATAATGATAATGATAATGATAATGATAATGATAATGATAATGATAATGATAATGATAATGATAATGATAATGATAATGATAATGATAATGATAATGATAATGATAATGATAATGATAATGATAATGATAATGATAATGATAATGATAATGATAATGATAATGATAATGATAATGATAATGATAATGATAATGATAATGATAATGATAATGATAATGATAATGATAATGATAATGATAATGATAATGATAATGATAATGATAATGATAATGATAATGATAATGATAATGATAATGATAATGATAATGATAATGATAATGATAATGATAATGATAATGATAATGATAATGATAATGATAATGATAATGATAATGATAATGATAATGATAATGATAATGATAATGATAATGATAATGATAATGATAATGATAATGATAATGATAATGATAATGATAATGATAATGATAATGATAATGATAATGATAATGATAATGATAATGATAATGATAATGATAATGATAATGATAATGATAATGATAATGATAATGATAATGATAATGATAATGATAATGATAATGATAATGATAATGATAATGATAATGATAATGATAATGATAATGATAATGATAATGATAATGATAATGATAATGATAATGATAATGATAATGATAATGATAATGATAATGATAATGATAATGATAATGATAATGATAATGATAATGATAATGATAATGATAATGATAATGATAATGATAATGATAATGATAATGATAATGATAATGATAATGATAATGATAATGATAATGATAATGATAATGATAATGATAATGATAATGATAATGATAATGATAATGATAATGATAATGATAATGATAATGATAATGATAATGATAATGATAATGATAATGATAATGATAATGATAATGATAATGATAATGATAATGATAATGATAATGATAATGATAATGATAATGATAATGATAATGATAATGATAATGATAATGATAATGATAATGATAATGATAATGATAATGATAATGATAATGATAATGATAATGATAATGATAATGATAATGATAATGATAATGATAATGATAATGATAATGATAATGATAATGATAATGATAATGATAATGATAATGATAATGATAATGATAATGATAATGATAATGATAATGATAATGATAATGATAATGATAATGATAATGATAATGATAATGATAATGATAATGATAATGATAATGATAATGATAATGATAATGATAATGATAATGATAATGATAATGATAATGATAATGATAATGATAATGATAATGATAATGATAATGATAATGATAATGATAATGATAATGATAATGATAATGATAATGATAATGATAATGATAATGATAATGATAATGATAATGATAATGATAATGATAATGATAATGATAATGATAATGATAATGATAATGATAATGATAATGATAATGATAATGATAATGATAATGATAATGATAATGATAATGATAATGATAATGATAATGATAATGATAATGATAATGATAATGATAATGATAATGATAATGATAATGATAATGATAATGATAATGATAATGATAATGATAATGATAATGATAATGATAATGATAATGATAATGATAATGATAATGATAATGATAATGATAATGATAATGATAATGATAATGATAATGATAATGATAATGATAATGATAATGATAATGATAATGATAATGATAATGATAATGATAATGATAATGATAATGATAATGATAATGATAATGATAATGATAATGATAATGATAATGATAATGATAATGATAATGATAATGATAATGATAATGATAATGATAATGATAATGATAATGATAATGATAATGATAATGATAATGATAATGATAATGATAATGATAATGATAATGATAATGATAATGATAATGATAATGATAATGATAATGATAATGATAATGATAATGATAATGATAATGATAATGATAATGATAATGATAATGATAATGATAATGATAATGATAATGATAATGATAATGATAATGATAATGATAATGATAATGATAATGATAATGATAATGATAATGATAATGATAATGATAATGATAATGATAATGATAATGATAATGATAATGATAATGATAATGATAATGATAATGATAATGATAATGATAATGATAATGATAATGATAATGATAATGATAATGATAATGATAATGATAATGATAATGATAATGATAATGATAATGATAATGATAATGATAATGATAATGATAATGATAATGATAATGATAATGATAATGATAATGATAATGATAATGATAATGATAATGATAATGATAATGATAATGATAATGATAATGATAATGATAATGATAATGATAATGATAATGATAATGATAATGATAATGATAATGATAATGATAATGATAATGATAATGATAATGATAATGATAATGATAATGATAATGATAATGATAATGATAATGATAATGATAATGATAATGATAATGATAATGATAATGATAATGATAATGATAATGATAATGATAATGATAATGATAATGATAATGATAATGATAATGATAATGATAATGATAATGATAATGATAATGATAATGATAATGATAATGATAATGATAATGATAATGATAATGATAATGATAATGATAATGATAATGATAATGATAATGATAATGATAATGATAATGATAATGATAATGATAATGATAATGATAATGATAATGATAATGATAATGATAATGATAATGATAATGATAATGATAATGATAATGATAATGATAATGATAATGATAATGATAATGATAATGATAATGATAATGATAATGATAATGATAATGATAATGATAATGATAATGATAATGATAATGATAATGATAATGATAATGATAATGATAATGATAATGATAATGATAATGATAATGATAATGATAATGATAATGATAATGATAATGATAATGATAATGATAATGATAATGATAATGATAATGATAATGATAATGATAATGATAATGATAATGATAATGATAATGATAATGATAATGATAATGATAATGATAATGATAATGATAATGATAATGATAATGATAATGATAATGATAATGATAATGATAATGATAATGATAATGATAATGATAATGATAATGATAATGATAATGATAATGATAATGATAATGATAATGATAATGATAATGATAATGATAATGATAATGATAATGATAATGATAATGATAATGATAATGATAATGATAATGATAATGATAATGATAATGATAATGATAATGATAATGATAATGATAATGATAATGATAATGATAATGATAATGATAATGATAATGATAATGATAATGATAATGATAATGATAATGATAATGATAATGATAATGATAATGATAATGATAATGATAATGATAATGATAATGATAATGATAATGATAATGATAATGATAATGATAATGATAATGATAATGATAATGATAATGATAATGATAATGATAATGATAATGATAATGATAATGATAATGATAATGATAATGATAATGATAATGATAATGATAATGATAATGATAATGATAATGATAATGATAATGATAATGATAATGATAATGATAATGATAATGATAATGATAATGATAATGATAATGATAATGATAATGATAATGATAATGATAATGATAATGATAATGATAATGATAATGATAATGATAATGATAATGATAATGATAATGATAATGATAATGATAATGATAATGATAATGATAATGATAATGATAATGATAATGATAATGATAATGATAATGATAATGATAATGATAATGATAATGATAATGATAATGATAATGATAATGATAATGATAATGATAATGATAATGATAATGATAATGATAATGATAATGATAATGATAATGATAATGATAATGATAATGATAATGATAATGATAATGATAATGATAATGATAATGATAATGATAATGATAATGATAATGATAATGATAATGATAATGATAATGATAATGATAATGATAATGATAATGATAATGATAATGATAATGATAATGATAATGATAATGATAATGATAATGATAATGATAATGATAATGATAATGATAATGATAATGATAATGATAATGATAATGATAATGATAATGATAATGATAATGATAATGATAATGATAATGATAATGATAATGATAATGATAATGATAATGATAATGATAATGATAATGATAATGATAATGATAATGATAATGATAATGATAATGATAATGATAATGATAATGATAATGATAATGATAATGATAATGATAATGATAATGATAATGATAATGATAATGATAATGATAATGATAATGATAATGATAATGATAATGATAATGATAATGATAATGATAATGATAATGATAATGATAATGATAATGATAATGATAATGATAATGATAATGATAATGATAATGATAATGATAATGATAATGATAATGATAATGATAATGATAATGATAATGATAATGATAATGATAATGATAATGATAATGATAATGATAATGATAATGATAATGATAATGATAATGATAATGATAATGATAATGATAATGATAATGATAATGATAATGATAATGATAATGATAATGATAATGATAATGATAATGATAATGATAATGATAATGATAATGATAATGATAATGATAATGATAATGATAATGATAATGATAATGATAATGATAATGATAATGATAATGATAATGATAATGATAATGATAATGATAATGATAATGATAATGATAATGATAATGATAATGATAATGATAATGATAATGATAATGATAATGATAATGATAATGATAATGATAATGATAATGATAATGATAATGATAATGATAATGATAATGATAATGATAATGATAATGATAATGATAATGATAATGATAATGATAATGATAATGATAATGATAATGATAATGATAATGATAATGATAATGATAATGATAATGATAATGATAATGATAATGATAATGATAATGATAATGATAATGATAATGATAATGATAATGATAATGATAATGATAATGATAATGATAATGATAATGATAATGATAATGATAATGATAATGATAATGATAATGATAATGATAATGATAATGATAATGATAATGATAATGATAATGATAATGATAATGATAATGATAATGATAATGATAATGATAATGATAATGATAATGATAATGATAATGATAATGATAATGATAATGATAATGATAATGATAATGATAATGATAATGATAATGATAATGATAATGATAATGATAATGATAATGATAATGATAATGATAATGATAATGATAATGATAATGATAATGATAATGATAATGATAATGATAATGATAATGATAATGATAATGATAATGATAATGATAATGATAATGATAATGATAATGATAATGATAATGATAATGATAATGATAATGATAATGATAATGATAATGATAATGATAATGATAATGATAATGATAATGATAATGATAATGATAATGATAATGATAATGATAATGATAATGATAATGATAATGATAATGATAATGATAATGATAATGATAATGATAATGATAATGATAATGATAATGATAATGATAATGATAATGATAATGATAATGATAATGATAATGATAATGATAATGATAATGATAATGATAATGATAATGATAATGATAATGATAATGATAATGATAATGATAATGATAATGATAATGATAATGATAATGATAATGATAATGATAATGATAATGATAATGATAATGATAATGATAATGATAATGATAATGATAATGATAATGATAATGATAATGATAATGATAATGATAATGATAATGATAATGATAATGATAATGATAATGATAATGATAATGATAATGATAATGATAATGATAATGATAATGATAATGATAATGATAATGATAATGATAATGATAATGATAATGATAATGATAATGATAATGATAATGATAATGATAATGATAATGATAATGATAATGATAATGATAATGATAATGATAATGATAATGATAATGATAATGATAATGATAATGATAATGATAATGATAATGATAATGATAATGATAATGATAATGATAATGATAATGATAATGATAATGATAATGATAATGATAATGATAATGATAATGATAATGATAATGATAATGATAATGATAATGATAATGATAATGATAATGATAATGATAATGATAATGATAATGATAATGATAATGATAATGATAATGATAATGATAATGATAATGATAATGATAATGATAATGATAATGATAATGATAATGATAATGATAATGATAATGATAATGATAATGATAATGATAATGATAATGATAATGATAATGATAATGATAATGATAATGATAATGATAATGATAATGATAATGATAATGATAATGATAATGATAATGATAATGATAATGATAATGATAATGATAATGATAATGATAATGATAATGATAATGATAATGATAATGATAATGATAATGATAATGATAATGATAATGATAATGATAATGATAATGATAATGATAATGATAATGATAATGATAATGATAATGATAATGATAATGATAATGATAATGATAATGATAATGATAATGATAATGATAATGATAATGATAATGATAATGATAATGATAATGATAATGATAATGATAATGATAATGATAATGATAATGATAATGATAATGATAATGATAATGATAATGATAATGATAATGATAATGATAATGATAATGATAATGATAATGATAATGATAATGATAATGATAATGATAATGATAATGATAATGATAATGATAATGATAATGATAATGATAATGATAATGATAATGATAATGATAATGATAATGATAATGATAATGATAATGATAATGATAATGATAATGATAATGATAATGATAATGATAATGATAATGATAATGATAATGATAATGATAATGATAATGATAATGATAATGATAATGATAATGATAATGATAATGATAATGATAATGATAATGATAATGATAATGATAATGATAATGAAGATAATGATAATGATAATGATAATGATAATAATGATAATGATAATGATAATGATAATGATAATGATAATGATAATGATAATGATAATGATAATGATAATGATAATGATAATGATAATGATAATGATAATGATAATGATAATGATAATGATAATGATAATGATAATGATAATGATAATGATAATGATAATGATAATGATAATGATAATGATAATGATAATGATAATGATAATAATGATAATGATAATGATAATGATAATGATAATGATAATGATAATGATAATGATAATGATAATGATAATGATAATGATAATGATAATGATAATGATAATGATAATGATAATGATAATGATAATGATAATGATAATGATAATGATAATGATAATGATAATGATAATGATAATGATAATGATAATGATAATGATAATGATAATGATAATGATAATGATAATGATAATGATAATGATAATGATAATGATAATGATAATGATAATGATAATGATAATGATAATGATAATGATAATGATAATGATAATGATAATGATAATGATAATGATAATGATAATGATAATGATAATGATAATGATAATGATAATGATAATGATAATGATAATGATAATGATAATGATAATGATAATGATAATGATAATGATAATGATAATGATAATGATAATGATAATGATAATGATAATGATAATGATAATGATAATGATAATGATAATGATAATGATAATGATAATGATAATGATAATGATAATGATAATGATAATGATAATGATAATGATAATGATAATGATAATGATAATGATAATGATAATGATAATGATAATGATAATGATAATGATAATGATAATGATAATGATAATGATAATGATAATGATAATGATAATGATAATGATAATGATAATGATAATGATAATGATAATGATAATGATAATGATAATGATAATGATAATGATAATGATAATGATAATGATAATGATAATGATAATGATAATGATAATGATAATGATAATGATAATGATAATGATAATGATAATGATAATGATAATGATAATGATAATGATAATGATAATGATAATGATAATGATAATGATAATGATAATGATAATGATAATGATAATGATAATGATAATGATAATGATAATGATAATGATAATGATAATGATAATGATAATGATAATGATAATGATAATGATAATGATAATGATAATGATAATGATAATGATAATGATAATGATAATGATAATGATAATGATAATGATAATGATAATGATAATGATAATGATAATGATAATGATAATGATAATGATAATGATAATGATAATGATAATGATAATGATAATGATAATGATAATGATAATGATAATGATAATGATAATGATAATGATAATGATAATGATAATGATAATGATAATGATAATGATAATGATAATGATAATGATAATGATAATGATAATGATAATGATAATGATAATGATAATGATAATGATAATGATAATGATAATGATAATGATAATGATAATGATAATGATAATGATAATGATAATGATAATGATAATGATAATGATAATGATAATGATAATGATAATGATAATGATAATGATAATGATAATGATAATGATAATGATAATGATAATGATAATGATAATGATAATGATAATGATAATGATAATGATAATGATAATGATAATGATAATGATAATGATAATGATAATGATAATGATAATGATAATGATAATGATAATGATAATGATAATGATAATGATAATGATAATGATAATGATAATGATAATGATAATGATAATGATAATGATAATGATAATGATAATGATAATGATAATGATAATGATAATGATAATGATAATGATAATGATAATGATAATGATAATGATGATAATGATAATGATAATGATAAGGATTATGATAATTAGATAATGATAATGATAAGATATGATAATGATAATGATAATGATTAATGATAAGATAAGACTAATGATAATGATAATGATTATATTAGAATGATAATGATAATGATAATGATAATGATAATGATAATGATAATGATAATGATAATGATAATGATAATGATAATGATAATGATAATGATAATGATAATGATAATGATAATGATAATGATAATGATAATGATAATGATAATGATAATGATAATGATAATGATAATGATAATGATAATGATAATGATAATGATAATGATAATGATAATGATAATGATAATGATAATGATAATGATAATGATAATGATAATGATAATGATAATGATAATGATAATGATAATGATAATGATAATGATAATGATAATGATAATGATAATGATAATGATAATGATAATGATAATGATAATGATAATGATAATGATAATGATAATGATAATGATAATGATAATGATAATGATAATGATAATGATAATGATAATGATAATGATAATGATAATGATAATGATAATGATAATGATAATGATAATGATAATGATAATGATAATGATAATGATAATGATAATGATAATGATAATGATAATGATAATGATAATGATAATGATAATGATAATGATAATGATAATGATAATGATAATGATAATGATAATGATAATGATAATGATAATGATAATGATAATGATAATGATAATGATAATGATAATGATAATGATAATGATAATGATAATGATAATGATAATGATAATGATAATGATAATGATAATGATAATGATAATGATAATGATAATGATAATGATAATGATAATGATAATGATAATGATAATGATAATGATAATGATAATGATAATGATAATGATAATGATAATGATAATGATAATGATAATGATAATGATAATGATAATGATAATGATAATGATAATGATAATGATAATGATAATGATAATGATAATGATAATGATAATGATAATGATAATGATAATGATAATGATAATGATAATGATAATGATAATGATAATGATAATGATAATGATAATGATAATGATAATGATAATGATAATGATAATGATAATGATAATGATAATGATAATGATAATGATAATGATAATGATAATGATAATGATAATGATAATGATAATGATAATGATAATGATAATGATAATGATAATGATAATGATAATGATAATGATAATGATAATGATAATGATAATGATAATGATAATGATAATGATAATGATAATGATAATGATAATGATAATGATAATGATAATGATAATGATAATGATAATGATAATGATAATGATAATGATAATGATAATGATAATGATAATGATAATGATAATGATAATGATAATGATAATGATAATGATAATGATAATGATAATGATAATGATAATGATAATGATAATGATAATGATAATGATAATGATAATGATAATGATAATGATAATGATAATGATAATGATAATGATAATGATAATGATAATGATAATGATAATGATAATGATAATGATAATGATAATGATAATGATAATGATAATGATAATGATAATGATAATGATAATGATAATGATAATGATAATGATAATGATAATGATAATGATAATGATAATGATAATGATAATGATAATGATAATGATAATGATAATGATAATGATAATGATAATGATAATGATAATGATAATGATAATGATAATGATAATGATAATGATAATGATAATGATAATGATAATGATAATGATAATGATAATGATAATGATAATGATAATGATAATGATAATGATAATGATAATGATAATGATAATGATAATGATAATGATAATGATAATGATAATGATAATGATAATGATAATGATAATGATAATGATAATGATAATGATAATGATAATGATAATGATAATGATAATGATAATGATAATGATAATGATAATGATAATGATAATGATAATGATAATGATAATGATAATGATAATGATAATGTAATGATAATGATAATGATAATAATAATAATGATAATGATAATGATAATGATAATGATAATGATAATGATAATGATAATGATAATGATAATGATAATGATAATGATAATGATAATGATAATGATAATGATAATGATAATGATAATGATAATGATAATGATAATGATAATGATAATGATAATGATAATGATAATGATAATGATAATGATAATGATAATGATAATGATAATGATAATGATAATGATAATGATAATGATAATGATAATGATAATGATAATGATAATGATAATGATAATGATAATGATAATGATAATGATAATGATAATGATAATGATAATGATAATGATAATGATAATGATAATGATAATGATAATGATAATGATAATGATAATGATAATGATAATGATAATGATAATGATAATGATAATGATAATGATAATGATAATGATAATGATAATGATAATGATAATGATAATGATAATGATAATGATAATGATAATGATAATGATAATGATAATGATAATGATAATGATAATGATAATGATAATGATAATGATAATGATAATGATAATGATAATGATAATGATAATGATAATGATAATGATAATGATAATGATAATGATAATGATAATGATAATGATAATGATAATGATAATGATAATGATAATGATAATGATAATGATAATGATAATGATAATGATAATGATAATGATAATGATAATGATAATGATAATGATAATGATAATGATAATGATAATGATAATAATAATGATAATGATAATGATAATGATAATGATAATGATAATGATAATGATAATGATAATGATAATGATAATGATAATGATAATGATAATGATAATGATAATGATAATGATAATGATAATGATAATGATAATGATAATGATAATGATAATTGATAATGATAATGATAATGATAATGATAATGATAATGATAAGGGTTGGGGTCGAAATACTGTATGGTCAAAATTCTGTTTACAAAATACTGTATTTCAAAATACTGTAATTCAAAATTCTGCTTACACAAAATATTGTATTTCAAAATTCTGTATTTTAAATTCTGTATAATGATAATGATAATGATAATGATAATGATAATGATAATGATAATGATAATGATAATGATAATGATAATGATAATGATAATGATAATGATAATGATAATGATAATGATAATGATAATGATAATGATAATGATAATGATAATGATAATGATAATGATAATGATAATGATAATGATAATGATAATGATAATGATAATGATAATGATAATGATAATGATAATGATAATGATAATGATAATGATAATGATAATGATAATGATAATGATAATGATAATGATAATGATAATGATAATGATAATGATAATGATAATGATAATGATAATGATAATGATAATGATAATGATAATGATAATGATAATGATAATGATAATGATAATGATAATGATAATGATAATGATAATGATAATGATAATGATAATGATAATGATAATGATAATGATAATGATAATGATAATGATAATGATAATGATAATGATAATGATAATGATAATGATAATGATAATGATAATGATAATGATAATGATAATGATAATGATAATGATAATGATAATGATAATGATAATGATAATGATAATGATAATGATAATGATAATGATAATGATAATGATAATGATAATGATAATGATAATGATAATGATAATGATAATGATAATGATAATGATAATGATAATGATAATGATAATGATAATGATAATGATAATGATAATGATAATGATAATGATAATGATAATGATAATGATAATGATAATGATAATGATAATGATAATGATAATGATAATGATAATGATAATGATAATGATAATGATAATGATAATGATAATGATAATGATAATGATAATGATAATGATAATGATAATGATAATGATAATGATAATGATAATGATAATGATAATGATAATGATAATGATAATGATAATGATAATGATAATGATAATGATAATGATAATGATAATGATAATGATAATGATAATGATAATGATAATGATAATGATAATGATAATGATAATGATAATGATAATGATAATGATAATGATAATGATAATGATAATGATAATGATAATGATAATGATAATGATAATGATAATGATAATGATAATGATAATGATAATGATAATGATAATGATAATGATAATGATAATGATAATGATAATGATAATGATAATGATAATGATAATGATAATGATAATGATAATGATAATGATAATGATAATGATAATGATAATGATAATGATAATGATAATGATAATGATAATGATAATGATAATGATAATGATAATGATAATGATAATGATAATGATAATGATAATGATAATGATAATGATAATGATAATGATAATGATAATGATAATGATAATGATAATGATAATGATAATGATAATGATAATGATAATGATAATGATAATGATAATGATAATGATAATGATAATGATAATGATAATGATAATGATAATGATAATGATAATGATAATGATAATGATAATGATAATGATAATGATAATGATAATGATAATGATAATGATAATGATAATGATAATGATAATGATAATGATAATGATAATGATAATGATAATGATAATGATAATGATAATGATAATGATAATGATAATGATAATGATAATGATAATGATAATGATAATGATAATGATAATGATAATGATAATGATAATGATAATGATAATGATAATGATAATGATAATGATAATGATAATGATAATGATAATGATAATGATAATGATAATGATAATGATAATGATAATGATAATGATAATGATAATGATAATGATAATGATAATGATAATGATAATGATAATGATAATGATAATGATAATGATAATGATAATGATAATGATAATGATAATGATAATGATAATGATAATGATAATGATAATGATAATGATAATGATAATGATAATGATAATGATAATGATAATGATAATGATAATGATAATGATAATGATAATGATAATGATAATGATAATGTAATAATGATAATGATAATGATAATGATAATGATAATGATAATGATAATGATAATGATAATGATAATGATAATGATAATGATAATGATAATGATAATGATAATGATAATGATAATGATAATGATAATGATAATGATAATGATAATGATAATGATAATGATAATGATAATGATAATGATAATGATAATGATAATGATAATGATAATGATAATGATAATGATAATGATAATGATAATGATAATGATAATGATAATGATAATGATAATGATAATGATAATGATAATGATAATGATAATGATAATGATAATGATAATGATAATGATAATGATAATGATAATGATAATGATAATGATAATGATAATGATAATGATAATGATAATGATAATGATAATGATAATGATAATGATAATGATAATGATAATGATAATGATAATGATAATGATAATGATAATGATAATGATAATGATAATGATAATGATAATGATAATGATAATGATAATGATAATGATAATGATAATGATAATGATAATGATAATGATAATGATAATGATAATGATAATGATAATGATAATGATAATGATAATGATAATGATAATGATAATGATAATGATAATGATAATGATAATGATAATGATAATGATAATGATAATGATAATGATAATGATAATGATAATGATAATGATAATGATAATGATAATGATAATGATAATGATAATGATAATGATAATGATAATGATAATGATAATGATAATGATAATGATAATGATAATGATAATGATAATGATAATGATAATGATAATGATAATGATAATGATAATGATAATGATAATGATAATGATAATGATAATGATAATGATAATGATAATGATAATGATAATGATAATGATAATGATAATGATAATGATAATGATAATGATAATGATAATGATAATGATAATGATAATGATAATGATAATGATAATGATAATGATAATGATAATGATAATGATAATGATAATGATAATGATAATGATAATGATAATGATAATGATAATGATAATGATAATGATAATGATAATGATAATGATAATGATAATGATAATGATAATGATAATGATAATGATAATGATAATGATAATGATAATGATAATGATAATGATAATGATAATGATAATGATAATGATAATGATAATGATAATGATAATGATAATGATAATGATAATGATAATGATAATGATAATGATAATGATAATGATAATGATAATGATAATGATAATGATAATGATAATGATAATGATAATGATAATGATAATGATAATGATAATGATAATGATAATGATAATGATAATGATAATGATAATGATAATGATAATGATAATGATAATGATAATGATAATGATAATGATAATGATAATGATAATGATAATGATAATGATAATGATAATGATAATGATAATGATAATGATAATGATAATGATAATGATAATGATAATGATAATGATAATGATAATGATAATGATAATGATAATGATAATGATAATGATAATGATAATGATAATGATAATGATAATGATAATGATAATGATAATGATAATGATAATGATAATGATAATGATAATGATAATGATAATGATAATGATAATGATAATGATAATGATAATGATAATGATAATGATAATGATAATGATAATGATAATGATAATGATAATGATAATGATAATGATAATGATAATGATAATGATAATGATAATGATAATGATAATGATAATGATAATGATAATGATAATGATAATGATAATGATAATGATAATGATAATGATAATGATAATGATAATGATAATGATAATGATAATGATAATGATAATGATAATGATAATGATAATGATAATGATAATGATAATGATAATGATAATGATAATGATAATGATAATGATAATGATAATGATAATGATAATGATAATGATAATGATAATGATAATGATAATGATAATGATAATGATAATGATAATGATAATGATAATGATAATGATAATGATAATGATAATGATAATGATAATGATAATGATAATGATAATGATAATGATAATGATAATGATAATGATAATGATAATGATAATGATAATGATAATGATAATGATAATGATAATGATAATGATAATGATAATGATAATGATAATGATAATGATAATGATAATGATAATGATAATGATAATGATAATGATAATGATAATGATAATGATAATGATAATGATAATGATAATGATAATGATAATGATAATGATAATGATAATGATAATGATAATGATAATGATAATGATAATGATAATGATAATGATAATGATAATGATAATGATAATGATAATGATAATGATAATGATAATGATAATGATAATGATAATGATAATGATAATGATAATGATAATGATAATGATAATGATAATGATAATGATAATGATAATGATAATGATAATGATAATGATAATGATAATGATAATGATAATGATAATGATAATGATAATGATAATGATAATGATAATGATAATGATAATGATAATGATAATGATAATGATAATGATAATGATAATGATAATGATAATGATAATGATAATGATAATGATAATGATAATGATAATGATAATGATAATGATAATGATAATGATAATGATAATGATAATGATAATGATAATGATAATGATAATGATAATGATAATGATAATGATAATGATAATGATAATGATAATGATAATGATAATGATAATGATAATGATAATGATAATGATAATGATAATGATAATGATAATGATAATGATAATGATAATGATAATGATAATGATAATGATAATGATAATGATAATGATAATGATAATGATAATGATAATGATAATGATAATGATAATGATAATGATAATGATAATGATAATGATAATGATAATGATAATGATAATGATAATGATAATGATAATGATAATGATAATGATAATGATAATGATAATGATAATGATAATGATAATGATAATGATAATGATAATGATAATGATAATGATAATGATAATGATAATGATAATGATAATGATTGATAATGATAATGATAATGATAATGATAATGATAATGATAATGATAATGATAATGATAATGATAATGATAATGATAATGATAATGATAATGATAATGATAATGATAATGATAATGATAATGATAATGATAATGATAATGATAATGATAATGATAATGATAATGATAATGATAATGATAATGATAATGATAATGATAATGATAATGATAATGATAATGATAATGATAATGATAATGATAATGATAATGATAATGATAATGATAATGATAATGATAATGATAATGATAATGATAATGATAATGATAATGATAATGATAATGATAATGATAATGATAATGATAATGATAATGATAATGATAATGATAATGATAATGATAATGATAATGATAATGATAATGATAATGATAATGATAATGATAATGATAATGATAATGATAATGATAATGATAATGATAATGATAATGATAATGATAATGATAATGATAATGATAATGATAATGATAATGATAATGATAATGATAATGATAATGATAATGATAATGATAATGATAATGATAATGATAATGATAATGATAATGATAATGATAATGATAATGATAATGATAATGATAATGATAATGATAATGAT
>CAJZLR020000026.1:0-37876 GCA_916050605.2 Platycheirus albimanus | reverse complement strand
GTAGACGTAGACGTAGACGTAGACGTAGACGTAGACGTAGACGTAGACGTAGACGTAGACGTAGACGTAGACGTAGACGTAGACGTAGACGTAGACGTAGACGTAGACGTAGACGTAGACGTAGACGTAGACGTAGACGTAGACGTAGACGTAGACGTAGACGTAGACGTAGACGTAGACGTAGACGTAGACGTAGACGTAGACGTAGACGTAGACGTAGACGTAGACGTAGACGTAGACGTAGACGTAGACGTAGACGTAGACGTAGACGTAGACGTAGACGTAGACGTAGACGTAGACGTAGACGTAGACGTAGACGTAGACGTAGACGTAGACGTAGACGTAGACGTAGACGTAGACGTAGACGTAGACGTAGACGTAGACGTAGACGTAGACGTAGACGTAGACGTAGACGTAGACGTAGACGTAGACGTAGACGTAGACGTAGACGTAGACGTAGACGTAGACGTAGACGTAGACGTAGACGTAGACGTAGACGTAGACGTAGACGTAGACGTAGACGTAGACGTAGACGTAGACGTAGACGTAGACGTAGACGTAGACGTAGACGTAGACGTAGACGTAGACGTAGACGTAGACGTAGACGTAGACGTAGACGTAGACGTAGACGTAGACGTAGACGTAGACGTAGACGTAGACGTAGACGTAGACGTAGACGTAGACGTAGACGTAGACGTAGACGTAGACGTAGACGTAGACGTAGACGTAGACGTAGACGTAGACGTAGACGTAGACGTAGACGTAGACGTAGACGTAGACGTAGACGTAGACGTAGACGTAGACGTAGACGTAGACGTAGACGTAGACGTAGACGTAGACGTAGACGTAGACGTAGACGTAGACGTAGACGTAGACGTAGACGTAGACGTAGACGTAGACGTAGACGTAGACGTAGACGTAGACGTAGACGTAGACGTAGACGTAGACGTAGACGTAGACGTAGACGTAGACGTAGACGTAGACGTAGACGTAGACGTAGACGTAGACGTAGACGTAGACGTAGACGTAGACGTAGACGTAGACGTAGACGTAGACGTAGACGTAGACGTAGACGTAGACGTAGACGTAGACGTAGACGTAGACGTACGTCGTAGACGTAGACGTAGACGTAGACGTAGACGTAGACGTAGACGTAGACGTAGACGTAGACGTAGACGTAGACGTAGACGTAGACGTAGACGTAGACGTAGACGTAGACGTAGACGTAGACGTAGACGTAGACGTAGACGTAGACGTAGACGTAGACGTAGACGTAGACGTAGACGTAGACGTAGACGTAGACGTAGACGTAGACGTAGACGTAGACGTAGACGTAGACGTAGACGTAGACGTAGACGTAGACGTAGACGTAGACGTAGACGTAGACGTAGACGTAGACGTAGACGTAGACGTAGACGTAGACGTAGACGTAGACGTAGACGTAGACGTAGACGTAGACGTAGACGTAGACGTAGACGTAGACGTAGACGTAGACGTAGACGTAGACGTAGACGTAGACGTAGACGTAGACGTAGACGTAGACGTAGACGTAGACGTAGACGTAGACGTAGACGTAGACGTAGACGTAGACGTAGACGTAGACGTAGACGTAGACGTAGACGTAGACGTAGACGTAGACGTAGACGTAGACGTAGACGTAGACGTAGACGTAGACGTAGACGTAGACGTAGACGTAGACGTAGACGTAGACGTAGACGTAGACGTAGACGTAGACGTAGACGTAGACGTAGACGTAGACGTAGACGTAGACGTAGACGTAGACGTAGACGTAGACGTAGACGTAGACGTAGACGTAGACGTAGACGTAGACGTAGACGTAGACGTAGACGTAGACGTAGACGTAGACGTAGACGTAGACGTAGACGTAGACGTAGACGTAGACGTAGACGTAGACGTAGACGTAGACGTAGACGTAGACGTAGACGTAGACGTAGACGTAGACGTAGACGTAGACGTAGACGTAGACGTAGACGTAGACGTAGACGTAGACGTAGACGTAGACGTAGACGTAGACGTAGACGTAGACGTAGACGTAGACGTAGACGTAGACGTAGACGTAGACGTAGACGTAGACGTAGACGTAGACGTAGACGTAGACGTAGACGTAGACGTAGACGTAGACGTAGACGTAGACGTAGACGTAGACGTAGACGTAGACGTAGACGTAGACGTAGACGTAGACGTAGACGTAGACGTAGACGTAGACGTAGACGTAGACGTAGACGTAGACGTAGACGTAGACGTAGACGTAGACGTAGACGTAGACGTAGACGTAGACGTAGACGTAGACGTAGACGTAGACGTAGACGTAGACGTAGACGTAGACGTAGACGTAGACGTAGACGTAGACGTAGACGTAGACGTAGACGTAGACGTAGACGTAGACGTAGACGTAGACGTAGACGTAGACGTAGACGTAGACGTAGACGTAGACGTAGACGTAGACGTAGACGTAGACGTAGACGTAGACGTAGACGTAGACGTAGACGTAGACGTAGACGTAGACGTAGACGTAGACGTAGACGTAGACGTAGACGTAGACGTAGACGTAGACGTAGACGTAGACGTAGACGTAGACGTAGACGTAGACGTAGACGTAGACGTAGACGTAGACGTAGACGTAGACGTAGACGTAGACGTAGACGTAGACGTAGACGTAGACGTAGACGTAGACGTAGACGTAGACGTAGACGTAGACGTAGACGTAGACGTAGACGTAGACGTAGACGTAGACGTAGACGTAGACGTAGACGTAGACGTAGACGTAGACGTAGACGTAGACGTAGACGTAGACGTAGACGTAGACGTAGACGTAGACGTAGACGTAGACGTAGACGTAGACGTAGACGTAGACGTAGACGTAGACGTAGACGTAGACGTAGACGTAGACGTAGACGTAGACGTAGACGTAGACGTAGACGTAGACGTAGACGTAGACGTAGACGTAGACGTAGACGTAGACGTAGACGTAGACGTAGACGTAGACGTAGACGTAGACGTAGACGTAGACGTAGACGTAGACGTAGACGTAGACGTAGACGTAGACGTAGACGTAGACGTAGACGTAGACGTAGACGTAGACGTAGACGTAGACGTAGACGTAGACGTAGACGTAGACGTAGACGTCGACGTAGACGTAGACGTAGACGTAGACGTAGACGTAGACGTAGACGTAGACGTAGACGTAGACGTAGACGTAGACGTAGACGTAGACGTAGACGTAGACGTAGACGTAGACGTAGACGTAGACGTAGACGTAGACGTAGACGTAGACGTAGACGTAGACGTAGACGTAGACGTAGACGTAGACGTAGACGTAGACGTAGACGTAGACGTAGACGTAGACGTAGACGTAGACGTAGACGTAGACGTAGACGTAGACGTAGACGTAGACGTAGACGTAGACGTAGACGTAGACGTAGACGTAGACGTAGACGTAGACGTAGACGTAGACGTAGACGTAGACGTAGACGTAGACGTAGACGTAGACGTAGACGTAGACGTAGACGTAGACGTAGACGTAGACGTAGACGTAGACGTAGACGTAGACGTAGACGTAGACGTAGACGTAGACGTAGACGTAGACGTAGACGTAGACGTAGACGTAGACGTAGACGTAGACGTAGACGTAGACGTAGACGTAGACGTAGACGTAGACGTAGACGTAGACGTAGACGTAGACGTAGACGTAGACGTAGACGTAGACGTAGACGTAGACGTAGACGTAGACGTAGACGTAGACGTAGACGTAGACGTAGACGTAGACGTAGACGTAGACGTAGACGTAGACGTAGACGTAGACGTAGACGTAGACGTAGACGTAGACGTAGACGTAGACGTAGACGTAGACGTAGACGTAGACGTAGACGTAGACGTAGACGTAGACGTAGACGTAGACGTAGACGTAGACGTAGACGTAGACGTAGACGTAGACGTAGACGTAGACGTAGACGTAGACGTAGACGTAGACGTAGACGTAGACGTAGACGTAGACGTAGACGTAGACGTAGACGTAGACGTAGACGTAGACGTAGACGTAGACGTAGACGTAGACGTAGACGTAGACGTAGACGTAGAGACGTAGACGTAGACGTAGACGTAGACGTAGACGTAGACGTAGACGTAGACGTAGACGTAGACGTAGACGTAGACGTAGACGTAGACGTAGACGTAGACGTAGACGTAGACGTAGACGTAGACGTAGACGTAGACGTAGACGTAGACGTAGACGTAGACGTAGACGTAGACGTAGACGTAGACGTAGACGTAGACGTAGACGTAGACGTAGACGTAGACGTAGACGTAGACGTAGACGTAGACGTAGACGTAGACGTAGACGTAGACGTAGACGTAGACGTAGACGTAGACGTAGACGTAGACGTAGACGTAGACGTAGACGTAGACGTAGACGTAGACGTAGACGTAGACGTAGACGTAGACGTAGACGTAGACGTAGACGTAGACGTAGACGTAGACGTAGACGTAGACGTAGACGTAGACGTAGACGTAGACGTAGACGTAGACGTAGACGTAGACGTAGACGTAGACGTAGACGTAGACGTAGACGTAGACGTAGACGTAGACGTAGACGTAGACGTAGACGTAGACGTAGACGTAGACGTAGACGTAGACGTAGACGTAGACGTAGACGTAGACGTAGACGTAGACGTAGACGTAGACGTAGACGTAGACGTAGACGTAGACGTAGACGTAGACGTAGACGTAGACGTAGACGTAGACGTAGACGTAGACGTAGACGTAGACGTAGACGTAGACGTAGACGTAGACGTAGACGTAGACGTAGACGTAGACGTAGACGTAGACGTAGACGTAGACGTAGACGTAGACGTAGACGTAGACGTAGACGTAGACGTAGACGTAGACGTAGACGTAGACGTAGACGTAGACGTAGACGTAGACGTAGACGTAGACGTAGACGTAGACGTAGACGTAGACGTAGACGTAGACGTAGACGTAGACGTAGACGTAGACGTAGACGTAGACGTAGACGTAGACGTAGACGTAGACGTAGACGTAGACGTAGACGTAGACGTAGACGTAGACGTAGACGTAGACGTAGACGTAGACGTAGACGTAGACGTAGACGTAGACGTAGACGTAGACGTAGACGTAGACGTAGACGTAGACGTAGACGTAGACGTAGACGTAGACGTAGACGTAGACGTAGACGTAGACGTAGACGTAGACGTAGACGTAGACGTAGACGTAGACGTAGACGTAGACGTAGACTAGACGTAGACGTAGACGTAGACGTAGACGTAGACGTAGACGTAGACGTAGACGTAGACGTAGACGTAGACGTAGACGTAGACGTAGACGTAGACGTAGACGTAGACGTAGACGTAGACGTAGACGTAGACGTAGACGTAGACGTAGACGTAGACGTAGACGTAGACGTAGACGTAGACGTAGACGTAGACGTAGACGTAGACGTAGACGTAGACGTAGACGTAGACGTAGACGTAGACGTAGACGTAGACGTAGACGTAGACGTAGACGTAGACGTAGACGTAGACGTAGACGTAGACGTAGACGTAGACGTAGACGTAGACGTAGACGTAGACGTAGACGTAGACGTAGACGTAGACGTAGACGTAGACGTAGACGTAGACGTAGACGTAGACGTAGACGTAGACGTAGACGTAGACGTAGACGTAGACGTAGACGTAGACGTAGACGTAGACGTAGACGTAGACGTAGACGTAGACGTAGACGTAGACGTAGACGTAGACGTAGACGTAGACGTAGACGTAGACGTAGACGTAGACGTAGACGTAGACGTAGACGTAGACGTAGACGTAGACGTAGACGTAGACGTAGACGTAGACGTAGACGTAGACGTAGACGTAGACGTAGACGTAGACGTAGACGTAGACGTAGACGTAGACGTAGACGTAGACGTAGACGTAGACGTAGACGTAGACGTAGACGTAGACGTAGACGTAGACGTAGACGTAGACGTAGACGTAGACGTAGACGTAGACGTAGACGTAGACGTAGACGTAGACGTAGACGTAGACGTAGACGTAGACGTAGACGTAGACGTAGACGTAGACGTAGACGTAGACGTAGACGTAGACGTAGACGACGTAGACGTAGACGTAGACGTAGACGTAGACGTAGACGTAGACGTAGACGTAGACGTAGACGTAGACGTAGACGTAGACGTAGACGTAGACGTAGACGTAGACGTAGACGTAGACGTAGACGTAGACGTAGACGTAGACGTAGACGTAGACGTAGACGTAGACGTAGACGTAGACGTAGACGTAGACGTAGACGTAGACGTAGACGTAGACGTAGACGTAGACGTAGACGTAGACGTAGACGTAGACGTAGACGTAGACGTAGACGTAGACGTAGACGTAGACGTAGACGTAGACGTAGACGTAGACGTAGACGTAGACGTAGACGTAGACGTAGACGTAGACGTAGACGTAGACGTAGACGTAGACGTAGACGTAGACGTAGACGTAGACGTAGACGTAGACGTAGACGTAGACGTAGACGTAGACGTAGACGTAGACGTAGACGTAGACGTAGACGTAGACGTAGACGTAGACGTAGACGTAGACGTAGACGTAGACGTAGACGTAGACGTAGACGTAGACGTAGACGTAGACGTAGACGTAGACGTAGACGTAGACGTAGACGTAGACGTAGACGTAGACGTAGACGTAGACGTAGACGTAGACGTAGACGTAGACGTAGACGTAGACGTAGACGTAGACGTAGACGTAGACGTAGACGTAGACGTAGACGTAGACGTAGACGTAGACGTAGACGTAGACGTAGACGTAGACGTAGACGTAGACGTAGACGTAGACGTAGACGTAGACGTAGACGTAGACGTAGACGTAGACGTAGACGTAGACGTAGACGTAGACGTAGACGTAGACGTAGACGTAGACGTAGACGTAGACGTAGACGTAGACGTAGACGTAGACGTAGACGTAGACGTAGACGTAGACGTAGACGTAGACGTAGACGTAGACGTAGACGTAGACGTAGACGTAGACGTAGACGTAGACGTAGACGTAGACGTAGACGTAGACGTAGACGTAGACGTAGACGTAGACGTAGACGTAGACGTAGACGTAGACGTAGACGTAGACGTAGACGTAGACGTAGACGTAGACGTAGACGTAGACGTAGACGTAGACGTAGACGTAGACGTAGACGTAGACGTAGACGTAGACGTAGACGTAGACGTAGACGTAGACGTAGACGTAGACGTAGACGTAGACGTAGACGTAGACGTAGACGTAGACGTAGACGTAGACGTAGACGTAGACGTAGACGTAGACGTAGACGTAGACGTAGACGTAGACGTAGACGTAGACGTAGACGTAGACGTAGACGTAGACGTAGACGTAGACGTAGACGTAGACGTAGACGTAGACGTAGACGTAGACGTAGACGTAGACGTAGACGTAGACGTAGACGTAGACGTAGACGTAGACGTAGACGTAGACGTAGACGTAGACGTAGACGTAGACGTAGACGTAGACGTAGACGTAGACGTAGACGTAGACGTAGACGTAGACGTAGACGTAGACGTAGACGTAGACGTAGACGTAGACGTAGACGTAGACGTAGACGTAGACGTAGACGTAGACGTAGACGTAGACGTAGACGTAGACGTAGACGTAGACGTAGACGTAGACGTAGACGTAGACGTAGACGTAGACGTAGACGTAGACGTAGACGTAGACGTAGACGTAGACGTAGACGTAGACGTAGACGTAGACGTAGACGTAGACGTAGACGTAGACGTAGACGTAGACGTAGACGTAGACGTAGACGTAGACGTAGACGTAGACGTAGACGTAGACGTAGACGTAGACGTAGACGTAGACGTAGACGTAGACGTAGACGTAGACGTAGACGTAGACGTAGACGTAGACGTAGACGTAGACGTAGACGTAGACGTAGACGTAGACGTAGACGTAGACGTAGACGTAGACGTAGACGTAGACGTAGACGTAGACGTAGACGTAGACGTAGACGTAGACGTAGACGTAGACGTAGACGTAGACGTAGACGTAGACGTAGACGTAGACGTAGACGTAGACGTAGACGTAGACGTAGACGTAGACGTAGACGTAGACGTAGACGTAGACGTAGACGTAGACGTAGACGTAGACGTAGACGTAGACGTAGACGTAGACGTAGACGTAGACGTAGACGTAGACGTAGACGTAGACGTAGACGTAGACGTAGACGTAGACGTAGACGTAGACGTAGACGTAGACGTAGACGTAGACGTAGACGTAGACGTAGACGTAGACGTAGACGTAGACGTAGACGTAGACGTAGACGTAGACGTAGACGTAGACGTAGACGTAGACGTAGACGTAGACGTAGACGTAGACGTAGACGTAGACGTAGACGTAGACGTAGACGTAGACGTAGACGTAGACGTAGACGTAGACGTAGACGTAGACGTAGACGTAGACGTAGACGTAGACGTAGACGTAGACGTAGACGTAGACGTAGACGTAGACGTAGACGTAGACGTAGACGTAGACGTAGACGTAGACGTAGACGTAGACGTAGACGTAGACGTAGACGTAGACGTAGACGTAGACGTAGACGTAGACGTAGACGTAGACGTAGACGTAGACGTAGACGTAGACGTAGACGTAGACGTAGACGTAGACGTAGACGTAGACGTAGACGTAGACGTAGACGTAGACGTAGACGTAGACGTAGACGTAGACGTAGACGTAGACGTAGACGTAGACGTAGACGTAGACGTAGACGTAGACGTAGACGTAGACGTAGACGTAGACGTAGACGTAGACGTAGACGTAGACGTAGACGTAGACGTAGACGTAGACGTAGACGTAGACGTAGACGTAGACGTAGACGTAGACGTAGACGTAGACGTAGACGTAGACGTAGACGTAGACGTAGACGTAGACGTAGACGTAGACGTAGACGTAGACGTAGACGTAGACGTAGACGTAGACGTAGACGTAGACGTAGACGTAGACGTAGACGTAGACGTAGACGTAGACGTAGACGTAGACGTAGACGTAGACGTAGACGTAGACGTAGACGTAGACGTAGACGTAGACGTAGACGTAGACGTAGACGTAGACGTAGACGTAGACGTAGACGTAGACGTAGACGTAGACGTAGACGTAGACGTAGACGTAGACGTAGACGTAGACGTAGACGTAGACGTAGACGTAGACGTAGACGTAGACGTAGACGTAGACGTAGACGTAGACGTAGACGTAGACGTAGACGTAGACGTAGACGTAGACGTAGACGTAGACGTAGACGTAGACGTAGACGTAGACGTAGACGTAGACGTAGACGTAGACGTAGACGTAGACGTAGACGTAGACGTAGACGTAGACGTAGACGTAGACGTAGACGTAGACGTAGACGTAGACGTAGACGTAGACGTAGACGTAGACGTAGACGTAGACGTAGACGTAGACGTAGACGTAGACGTAGACGTAGACGTAGACGTAGACGTAGACGTAGACGTAGACGTAGACGTAGACGTAGACGTAGACGTAGACGTAGACGTAGACGTAGACGTAGACGTAGACGTAGACGTAGACGTAGACGTAGACGTAGACGTAGACGTAGACGTAGACGTAGACGTAGACGTAGACGTAGACGTAGACGTAGACGTAGACGTAGACGTAGACGTAGACGTAGACGTAGACGTAGACGTAGACGTAGACGTAGACGTAGACGTAGACGTAGACGTAGACGTAGACGTAGACGTAGACGTAGACGTAGACGTAGACGTAGACGTAGACGTAGACGTAGACGTAGACGTAGACGTAGACGTAGACGTAGACGTAGACGTAGACGTAGACGTAGACGTAGACGTAGACGTAGACGTAGACGTAGACGTAGACGTAGACGTAGACGTAGACGTAGACGTAGACGTAGACGTAGACGTAGACGTAGACGTAGACGTAGACGTAGACGTAGACGTAGACGTAGACGTAGACGTAGACGTAGACGTAGACGTAGACGTAGACGTAGACGTAGACGTAGACGTAGACGTAGACGTAGACGTAGACGTAGACGTAGACGTAGACGTAGACGTAGACGTAGACGTAGACGTAGACGTAGACGTAGACGTAGACGTAGACGTAGACGTAGACGTAGACGTAGACGTAGACGTAGACGTAGACGTAGACGTAGACGTAGACGTAGACGTAGACGTAGACGTAGACGTAGACGTAGACGTAGACGTAGACGTAGACGTAGACGTAGACGTAGACGTAGACGTAGACGTAGACGTAGACGTAGACGTAGACGTAGACGTAGACGTAGACGTAGACGTAGACGTAGACGTAGACGTAGACGTAGACGTAGACGTAGACGTAGACGTAGACGTAGACGTAGACGTAGACGTAGACGTAGACGTAGACGTAGACGTAGACGTAGACGTAGACGTAGACGTAGACGTAGACGTAGACGTAGACGTAGACGTAGACGTAGACGTAGACGTAGACGTAGACGTAGACGTAGACGTAGACGTAGACGTAGACGTAGACGTAGACGTAGACGTAGACGTAGACGTAGACGTAGACGTAGACGTAGACGTAGACGTAGACGTAGACGTAGACGTAGACGTAGACGTAGACGTAGACGTAGACGTAGACGTAGACGTAGACGTAGACGTAGACGTAGACGTAGACGTAGACGTAGACGTAGACGTAGACGTAGACGTAGACGTAGACGTAGACGTAGACGTAGACGTAGACGTAGACGTAGACGTAGACGTAGACGTAGACGTAGACGTAGACGTAGACGTAGACGTAGACGTAGACGTAGACGTAGACGTAGACGTAGACGTAGACGTAGACGTAGACGTAGACGTAGACGTAGACGTAGACGTAGACGTAGACGTAGACGTAGACGTAGACGTAGACGTAGACGTAGACGTAGACGTAGACGTAGACGTAGACGTAGACGTAGACGTAGACGTAGACGTAGACGTAGACGTAGACGTAGACGTAGACGTAGACGTAGACGTAGACGTAGACGTAGACGTAGACGTAGACGTAGACGTAGACGTAGACGTAGACGTAGACGTAGACGTAGACGTAGACGTAGACGTAGACGTAGACGTAGACGTAGACGTAGACGTAGACGTAGACGTAGACGTAGACGTAGACGTAGACGTAGACGTAGACGTAGACGTAGACGTAGACGTAGACGTAGACGTAGACGTAGACGTAGACGTAGACGTAGACGTAGACGTAGACGTAGACGTAGACGTAGACGTAGACGTAGACGTAGACGTAGACGTAGACGTAGACGTAGACGTAGACGTAGACGTAGACGTAGACGTAGACGTAGACGTAGACGTAGACGTAGACGTAGACGTAGACGTAGACGTAGACGTAGACGTAGACGTAGACGTAGACGTAGACGTAGACGTAGACGTAGACGTAGACGTAGACGTAGACGTAGACGTAGACGTAGACGTAGACGTAGACGTAGACGTAGACGTAGACGTAGACGTAGACGTAGACGTAGACGTAGACGTAGACGTAGACGTAGACGTAGACGTAGACGTAGACGTAGACGTAGACGTAGACGTAGACGTAGACGTAGACGTAGACGTAGACGTAGACGTAGACGTAGACGTAGACGTAGACGTAGACGTAGACGTAGACGTAGACGTAGACGTAGACGTAGACGTAGACGTAGACGTAGACGTAGACGTAGACGTAGACGTAGACGTAGACGTAGACGTAGACGTAGACGTAGACGTAGACGTAGACGTAGACGTAGACGTAGACGTAGACGTAGACGTAGACGTAGACGTAGACGTAGACGTAGACGTAGACGTAGACGTAGACGTAGACGTAGACGTAGACGTAGACGTAGACGTAGACGTAGACGTAGACGTAGACGTAGACGTAGACGTAGACGTAGACGTAGACGTAGACGTAGACGTAGACGTAGACGTAGACGTAGACGTAGACGTAGACGTAGACGTAGACGTAGACGTAGACGTAGACGTAGACGTAGACGTAGACGTAGACGTAGACGTAGACGTAGACGTAGACGTAGACGTAGACGTAGACGTAGACGTAGACGTAGACGTAGACGTAGACGTAGACGTAGACGTAGACGTAGACGTAGACGTAGACGTAGACGTAGACGTAGACGTAGACGTAGACGTAGACGTAGACGTAGACGTAGACGTAGACGTAGACGTAGACGTAGACGTAGACGTAGACGTAGACGTAGACGTAGACGTAGACGTAGACGTAGACGTAGACGTAGACGTAGACGTAGACGTAGACGTAGACGTAGACGTAGACGTAGACGTAGACGTAGACGTAGACGTAGACGTAGACGTAGACGTAGACGTAGACGTAGACGTAGACGTAGACGTAGACGTAGACGTAGACGTAGACGTAGACGTAGACGTAGACGTAGACGTAGACGTAGACGTAGACGTAGACGTAGACGTAGACGTAGACGTAGACGTAGACGTAGACGTAGACGTAGACGTAGACGTAGACGTAGACGTAGACGTAGACGTAGACGTAGACGTAGACGTAGACGTAGACGTAGACGTAGACGTAGACGTAGACGTAGACGTAGACGTAGACGTAGACGTAGACGTAGACGTAGACGTAGACGTAGACGTAGACGTAGACGTAGACGTAGACGTAGACGTAGACGTAGACGTAGACGTAGACGTAGACGTAGACGTAGACGTAGACGTAGACGTAGACGTAGACGTAGACGTAGACGTAGACGTAGACGTAGACGTAGACGTAGACGTAGACGTAGACGTAGACGTAGACGTAGACGTAGACGTAGACGTAGACGTAGACGTAGACGTAGACGTAGACGTAGACGTAGACGTAGACGTAGACGTAGACGTAGACGTAGACGTAGACGTAGACGTAGACGTAGACGTAGACGTAGACGTAGACGTAGACGTAGACGTAGACGTAGACGTAGACGTAGACGTAGACGTAGACGTAGACGTAGACGTAGACGTAGACGTAGACGTAGACGTAGACGTAGACGTAGACGTAGACGTAGACGTAGACGTAGACGTAGACGTAGACGTAGACGTAGACGTAGACGTAGACGTAGACGTAGACGTAGACGTAGACGTAGACGTAGACGTAGACGTAGACGTAGACGTAGACGTAGACGTAGACGTAGACGTAGACGTAGACGTAGACGTAGACGTAGACGTAGACGTAGACGTAGACGTAGACGTAGACGTAGACGTAGACGTAGACGTAGACGTAGACGTAGACGTAGACGTAGACGTAGACGTAGACGTAGACGTAGACGTAGACGTAGACGTAGACGTAGACGTAGACGTAGACGTAGACGTAGACGTAGACGTAGACGTAGACGTAGACGTAGACGTAGACGTAGACGTAGACGTAGACGTAGACGTAGACGTAGACGTAGACGTAGACGTAGACGTAGACGTAGACGTAGACGTAGACGTAGACGTAGACGTAGACGTAGACGTAGACGTAGACGTAGACGTAGACGTAGACGTAGACGTAGACGTAGACGTAGACGTAGACGTAGACGTAGACGTAGACGTAGACGTAGACGTAGACGTAGACGTAGACGTAGACGTAGACGTAGACGTAGACGTAGACGTAGACGTAGACGTAGACGTAGACGTAGACGTAGACGTAGACGTAGACGTAGACGTAGACGTAGACGTAGACGTAGACGTAGACGTAGACGTAGACGTAGACGTAGACGTAGACGTAGACGTAGACGTAGACGTAGACGTAGACGTAGACGTAGACGTAGACGTAGACGTAGACGTAGACGTAGACGTAGACGTAGACGTAGACGTAGACGTAGACGTAGACGTAGACGTAGACGTAGACGTAGACGTAGACGTAGACGTAGACGTAGACGTAGACGTAGACGTAGACGTAGACGTAGACGTAGACGTAGACGTAGACGTAGACGTAGACGTAGACGTAGACGTAGACGTAGACGTAGACGTAGACGTAGACGTAGACGTAGACGTAGACGTAGACGTAGACGTAGACGTAGACGTAGACGTAGACGTAGACGTAGACGTAGACGTAGACGTAGACGTAGACGTAGACGTAGACGTAGACGTAGACGTAGACGTAGACGTAGACGTAGACGTAGACGTAGACGTAGACGTAGACGTAGACGTAGACGTAGACGTAGACGTAGACGTAGACGTAGACGTAGACGTAGACGTAGACGTAGACGTAGACGTAGACGTAGACGTAGACGTAGACGTAGACGTAGACGTAGACGTAGACGTAGACGTAGACGTAGACGTAGACGTAGACGTAGACGTAGACGTAGACGTAGACGTAGACGTAGACGTAGACGTAGACGTAGACGTAGACGTAGACGTAGACGTAGACGTAGACGTAGACGTAGACGTAGACGTAGACGTAGACGTAGACGTAGACGTAGACGTAGACGTAGACGTAGACGTAGACGTAGACGTAGACGTAGACGTAGACGTAGACGTAGACGTAGACGTAGACGTAGACGTAGACGTAGACGTAGACGTAGACGTAGACGTAGACGTAGACGTAGACGTAGACGTAGACGTAGACGTAGACGTAGACGTAGACGTAGACGTAGACGTAGACGTAGACGTAGACGTAGACGTAGACGTAGACGTAGACGTAGACGTAGACGTAGACGTAGACGTAGACGTAGACGTAGACGTAGACGTAGACGTAGACGTAGACGTAGACGTAGACGTAGACGTAGACGTAGACGTAGACGTAGACGTAGACGTAGACGTAGACGTAGACGTAGACGTAGACGTAGACGTAGACGTAGACGTAGACGTAGACGTAGACGTAGACGTAGACGTAGACGTAGACGTAGACGTAGACGTAGACGTAGACGTAGACGTAGACGTAGACGTAGACGTAGACGTAGACGTAGACGTAGACGTAGACGTAGACGTAGACGTAGACGTAGACGTAGACGTAGACGTAGACGTAGACGTAGACGTAGACGTAGACGTAGACGTAGACGTAGACGTAGACGTAGACGTAGACGTAGACGTAGACGTAGACGTAGACGTAGACGTAGACGTAGACGTAGACGTAGACGTAGACGTAGACGTAGACGTAGACGTAGACGTAGACGTAGACGTAGACGTAGACGTAGACGTAGACGTAGACGTAGACGTAGACGTAGACGTAGACGTAGACGTAGACGTAGACGTAGACGTAGACGTAGACGTAGACGTAGACGTAGACGTAGACGTAGACGTAGACGTAGACGTAGACGTAGACGTAGACGTAGACGTAGACGTAGACGTAGACGTAGACGTAGACGTAGACGTAGACGTAGACGTAGACGTAGACGTAGACGTAGACGTAGACGTAGACGTAGACGTAGACGTAGACGTAGACGTAGACGTAGACGTAGACGTAGACGTAGACGTAGACGTAGACGTAGACGTAGACGTAGACGTAGACGTAGACGTAGACGTAGACGTAGACGTAGACGTAGACGTAGACGTAGACGTAGACGTAGACGTAGACGTAGACGTAGACGTAGACGTAGACGTAGACGTAGACGTAGACGTAGACGTAGACGTAGACGTAGACGTAGACGTAGACGTAGACGTAGACGTAGACGTAGACGTAGACGTAGACGTAGACGTAGACGTAGACGTAGACGTAGACGTAGACGTAGACGTAGACGTAGACGTAGACGTAGACGTAGACGTAGACGTAGACGTAGACGTAGACGTAGACGTAGACGTAGACGTAGACGTAGACGTAGACGTAGACGTAGACGTAGACGTAGACGTAGACGTAGACGTAGACGTAGACGTAGACGTAGACGTAGACGTAGACGTAGACGTAGACGTAGACGTAGACGTAGACGTAGACGTAGACGTAGACGTAGACGTAGACGTAGACGTAGACGTAGACGTAGACGTAGACGTAGACGTAGACGTAGACGTAGACGTAGACGTAGACGTAGACGTAGACGTAGACGTAGACGTAGACGTAGACGTAGACGTAGACGTAGACGTAGACGTAGACGTAGACGTAGACGTAGACGTAGACGTAGACGTAGACGTAGACGTAGACGTAGACGTAGACGTAGACGTAGACGTAGACGTAGACGTAGACGTAGACGTAGACGTAGACGTAGACGTAGACGTAGACGTAGACGTAGACGTAGACGTAGACGTAGACGTAGACGTAGACGTAGACGTAGACGTAGACGTAGACGTAGACGTAGACGTAGACGTAGACGTAGACGTAGACGTAGACGTAGACGTAGACGTAGACGTAGACGTAGACGTAGACGTAGACGTAGACGTAGACGTAGACGTAGACGTAGACGTAGACGTAGACGTAGACGTAGACGTAGACGTAGACGTAGACGTAGACGTAGACGTAGACGTAGACGTAGACGTAGACGTAGACGTAGACGTAGACGTAGACGTAGACGTAGACGTAGACGTAGACGTAGACGTAGACGTAGACGTAGACGTAGACGTAGACGTAGACGTAGACGTAGACGTAGACGTAGACGTAGACGTAGACGTAGACGTAGACGTAGACGTAGACGTAGACGTAGACGTAGACGTAGACGTAGACGTAGACGTAGACGTAGACGTAGACGTAGACGTAGACGTAGACGTAGACGTAGACGTAGACGTAGACGTAGACGTAGACGTAGACGTAGACGTAGACGTAGACGTAGACGTAGACGTAGACGTAGACGTAGACGTAGACGTAGACGTAGACGTAGACGTAGACGTAGACGTAGACGTAGACGTAGACGTAGACGTAGACGTAGACGTAGACGTAGACGTAGACGTAGACGTAGACGTAGACGTAGACGTAGACGTAGACGTAGACGTAGACGTAGACGTAGACGTAGACGTAGACGTAGACGTAGACGTAGACGTAGACGTAGACGTAGACGTAGACGTAGACGTAGACGTAGACGTAGACGTAGACGTAGACGTAGACGTAGACGTAGACGTAGACGTAGACGTAGACGTAGACGTAGACGTAGACGTAGACGTAGACGTAGACGTAGACGTAGACGTAGACGTAGACGTAGACGTAGACGTAGACGTAGACGTAGACGTAGACGTAGACGTAGACGTAGACGTAGACGTAGACGTAGACGTAGACGTAGACGTAGACGTAGACGTAGACGTAGACGTAGACGTAGACGTAGACGTAGACGTAGACGTAGACGTAGACGTAGACGTAGACGTAGACGTAGACGTAGACGTAGACGTAGACGTAGACGTAGACGTAGACGTAGACGTAGACGTAGACGTAGACGTAGACGTAGACGTAGACGTAGACGTAGACGTAGACGTAGACGTAGACGTAGACGTAGACGTAGACGTAGACGTAGACGTAGACGTAGACGTAGACGTAGACGTAGACGTAGACGTAGACGTAGACGTAGACGTAGACGTAGACGTAGACGTAGACGTAGACGTAGACGTAGACGTAGACGTAGACGTAGACGTAGACGTAGACGTAGACGTAGACGTAGACGTAGACGTAGACGTAGACGTAGACGTAGACGTAGACGTAGACGTAGACGTAGACGTAGACGTAGACGTAGACGTAGACGTAGACGTAGACGTAGACGTAGACGTAGACGTAGACGTAGACGTAGACGTAGACGTAGACGTAGACGTAGACGTAGACGTAGACGTAGACGTAGACGTAGACGTAGACGTAGACGTAGACGTAGACGTAGACGTAGACGTAGACGTAGACGTAGACGTAGACGTAGACGTAGACGTAGACGTAGACGTAGACGTAGACGTAGACGTAGACGTAGACGTAGACGTAGACGTAGACGTAGACGTAGACGTAGACGTAGACGTAGACGTAGACGTAGACGTAGACGTAGACGTAGACGTAGACGTAGACGTAGACGTAGACGTAGACGTAGACGTAGACGTAGACGTAGACGTAGACGTAGACGTAGACGTAGACGTAGACGTAGACGTAGACGTAGACGTAGACGTAGACGTAGACGTAGACGTAGACGTAGACGTAGACGTAGACGTAGACGTAGACGTAGACGTAGACGTAGACGTAGACGTAGACGTAGACGTAGACGTAGACGTAGACGTAGACGTAGACGTAGACGTAGACGTAGACGTAGACGTAGACGTAGACGTAGACGTAGACGTAGACGTAGACGTAGACGTAGACGTAGACGTAGACGTAGACGTAGACGTAGACGTAGACGTAGACGTAGACGTAGACGTAGACGTAGACGTAGACGTAGACGTAGACGTAGACGTAGACGTAGACGTAGACGTAGACGTAGACGTAGACGTAGACGTAGACGTAGACGTAGACGTAGACGTAGACGTAGACGTAGACGTAGACGTAGACGTAGACGTAGACGTAGACGTAGACGTAGACGTAGACGTAGACGTAGACGTAGACGTAGACGTAGACGTAGACGTAGACGTAGACGTAGACGTAGACGTAGACGTAGACGTAGACGTAGACGTAGACGTAGACGTAGACGTAGACGTAGACGTAGACGTAGACGTAGACGTAGACGTAGACGTAGACGTAGACGTAGACGTAGACGTAGACGTAGACGTAGACGTAGACGTAGACGTAGACGTAGACGTAGACGTAGACGTAGACGTAGACGTAGACGTAGACGTAGACGTAGACGTAGACGTAGACGTAGACGTAGACGTAGACGTAGACGTAGACGTAGACGTAGACGTAGACGTAGACGTAGACGTAGACGTAGACGTAGACGTAGACGTAGACGTAGACGTAGACGTAGACGTAGACGTAGACGTAGACGTAGACGTAGACGTAGACGTAGACGTAGACGTAGACGTAGACGTAGACGTAGACGTAGACGTAGACGTAGACGTAGACGTAGACGTAGACGTAGACGTAGACGTAGACGTAGACGTAGACGTAGACGTAGACGTAGACGTAGACGTAGACGTAGACGTAGACGTAGACGTAGACGTAGACGTAGACGTAGACGTAGACGTAGACGTAGACGTAGACGTAGACGTAGACGTAGACGTAGACGTAGACGTAGACGTAGACGTAGACGTAGACGTAGACGTAGACGTAGACGTAGACGTAGACGTAGACGTAGACGTAGACGTAGACGTAGACGTAGACGTAGACGTAGACGTAGACGTAGACGTAGACGTAGACGTAGACGTAGACGTAGACGTAGACGTAGACGTAGACGTAGACGTAGACGTAGACGTAGACGTAGACGTAGACGTAGACGTAGACGTAGACGTAGACGTAGACGTAGACGTAGACGTAGACGTAGACGTAGACGTAGACGTAGACGTAGACGTAGACGTAGACGTAGACGTAGACGTAGACGTAGACGTAGACGTAGACGTAGACGTAGACGTAGACGTAGACGTAGACGTAGACGTAGACGTAGACGTAGACGTAGACGTAGACGTAGACGTAGACGTAGACGTAGACGTAGACGTAGACGTAGACGTAGACGTAGACGTAGACGTAGACGTAGACGTAGACGTAGACGTAGACGTAGACGTAGACGTAGACGTAGACGTAGACGTAGACGTAGACGTAGACGTAGACGTAGACGTAGACGTAGACGTAGACGTAGACGTAGACGTAGACGTAGACGTAGACGTAGACGTAGACGTAGACGTAGACGTAGACGTAGACGTAGACGTAGACGTAGACGTAGACGTAGACGTAGACGTAGACGTAGACGTAGACGTAGACGTAGACGTAGACGTAGACGTAGACGTAGACGTAGACGTAGACGTAGACGTAGACGTAGACGTAGACGTAGACGTAGACGTAGACGTAGACGTAGACGTAGACGTAGACGTAGACGTAGACGTAGACGTAGACGTAGACGTAGACGTAGACGTAGACGTAGACGTAGACGTAGACGTAGACGTAGACGTAGACGTAGACGTAGACGTAGACGTAGACGTAGACGTAGACGTAGACGTAGACGTAGACGTAGACGTAGACGTAGACGTAGACGTAGACGTAGACGTAGACGTAGACGTAGACGTAGACGTAGACGTAGACGTAGACGTAGACGTAGACGTAGACGTAGACGTAGACGTAGACGTAGACGTAGACGTAGACGTAGACGTAGACGTAGACGTAGACGTAGACGTAGACGTAGACGTAGACGTAGACGTAGACGTAGACGTAGACGTAGACGTAGACGTAGACGTAGACGTAGACGTAGACGTAGACGTAGACGTAGACGTAGACGTAGACGTAGACGTAGACGTAGACGTAGACGTAGACGTAGACGTAGACGTAGACGTAGACGTAGACGTAGACGTAGACGTAGACGTAGACGTAGACGTAGACGTAGACGTAGACGTAGACGTAGACGTAGACGTAGACGTAGACGTAGACGTAGACGTAGACGTAGACGTAGACGTAGACGTAGACGTAGACGTAGACGTAGACGTAGACGTAGACGTAGACGTAGACGTAGACGTAGACGTAGACGTAGACGTAGACGTAGACGTAGACGTAGACGTAGACGTAGACGTAGACGTAGACGTAGACGTAGACGTAGACGTAGACGTAGACGTAGACGTAGACGTAGACGTAGACGTAGACGTAGACGTAGACGTAGACGTAGACGTAGACGTAGACGTAGACGTAGACGTAGACGTAGACGTAGACGTAGACGTAGACGTAGACGTAGACGTAGACGTAGACGTAGACGTAGACGTAGACGTAGACGTAGACGTAGACGTAGACGTAGACGTAGACGTAGACGTAGACGTAGACGTAGACGTAGACGTAGACGTAGACGTAGACGTAGACGTAGACGTAGACGTAGACGTAGACGTAGACGTAGACGTAGACGTAGACGTAGACGTAGACGTAGACGTAGACGTAGACGTAGACGTAGACGTAGACGTAGACGTAGACGTAGACGTAGACGTAGACGTAGACGTAGACGTAGACGTAGACGTAGACGTAGACGTAGACGTAGACGTAGACGTAGACGTAGACGTAGACGTAGACGTAGACGTAGAGGTAGACGTAGACGTAGAGACGTAGACGTAGACGTAGACGTAGACGTAGACGTAGACGTAGACGTAGACGTAGACGTAGACGTAGACGTAGACGTAGACGTAGACGTAGACGTAGACGTAGACGTAGACGTAGACGTAGACGTAGACGTAGACGTAGACGTAGACGTAGACGTAGACGTAGACGTAGACGTAGACGTAGACGTAGACGTAGACGTAGACGTAGACGTAGACGTAGACGTAGACGTAGACGTAGACGTAGACGTAGACGTAGACGTAGACGTAGACGTAGACGTAGACGTAGACGTAGACGTAGACGTAGACGTAGACGTAGACGTAGACGTAGACGTAGACGTAGACGTAGACGTAGACGTAGACGTAGACGTAGACGTAGACGTAGACGTAGACGTAGACGTAGACGTAGACGTAGACGTAGACGTAGACGTAGACGTAGACGTAGACGTAGACGTAGACGTAGACGTAGACGTAGACGTAGACGTAGACGTAGACGTAGACGTAGACGTAGACGTAGACGTAGACGTAGACGTAGACGTAGACGTAGACGTAGACGTAGACGTAGACGTAGACGTAGACGTAGACGTAGACGTAGACGTAGACGTAGACGTAGACGTAGACGTAGACGTAGACGTAGACGTAGACGTAGACGTAGACGTAGACGTAGACGTAGACGTAGACGTAGACGTAGACGTAGACGTAGACGTAGACGTAGACGTAGACGTAGACGTAGACGTAGACGTAGACGTAGACGTAGACGTAGACGTAGACGTAGACGTAGACGTAGACGTAGACGTAGACGTAGACGTAGACGTAGACGTAGACGTAGACGTAGACGTAGACGTAGACGTAGACGTAGACGTAGACGTAGACGTAGACGTAGACGTAGACGTAGACGTAGACGTAGACGTAGACGTAGACGTAGACGTAGACGTAGACGTAGACGTAGACGTAGACGTAGACGTAGACGTAGACGTAGACGTAGACGTAGACGTAGACGTAGACGTAGACGTAGACGTAGACGTAGACGTAGACGTAGACGTAGACGTAGACGTAGACGTAGACGTAGACGTAGACGTAGACGTAGACGTAGACGTAGACGTAGACGTAGACGTAGACGTAGACGTAGACGTAGACGTAGACGTAGACGTAGACGTAGACGTAGACGTAGACGTAGACGTAGACGTAGACGTAGACGTAGACGTAGACGTAGACGTAGACGTAGACGTAGACGTAGACGTAGACGTAGACGTAGACGTAGACGTAGACGTAGACGTAGACGTAGACGTAGACGTAGACGTAGACGTAGACGTAGACGTAGACGTAGACGTAGACGTAGACGTAGACGTAGACGTAGACGTAGACGTAGACGTAGACGTAGACGTAGACGTAGACGTAGACGTAGACGTAGACGTAGACGTAGACGTAGACGTAGACGTAGACGTAGACGTAGACGTAGACGTAGACGTAGACGTAGACGTAGACGTAGACGTAGACGTAGACGTAGACGTAGACGTAGACGTAGACGTAGACGTAGACGTAGACGTAGACGTAGACGTAGACGTAGACGTAGACGTAGACGTAGACGTAGACGTAGACGTAGACGTAGACGTAGACGTAGACGTAGACGTAGACGTAGACGTAGACGTAGACGTAGACGTAGACGTAGACGTAGACGTAGACGTAGACGTAGACGTAGACGTAGACGTAGACGTAGACGTAGACGTAGACGTAGACGTAGACGTAGACGTAGACGTAGACGTAGACGTAGACGTAGACGTAGACGTAGACGTAGACGTAGACGTAGACGTAGACGTAGACGTAGACGTAGACGTAGACGTAGACGTAGACGTAGACGTAGACGTAGACGTAGACGTAGACGTAGACGTAGACGTAGACGTAGACGTAGACGTAGACGTAGACGTAGACGTAGACGTAGACGTAGACGTAGACGTAGACGTAGACGTAGACGTAGACGTAGACGTAGACGTAGACGTAGACGTAGACGTAGACGTAGACGTAGACGTAGACGTAGACGTAGACGTAGACGTAGACGTAGACGTAGACGTAGACGTAGACGTAGACGTAGACGTAGACGTAGACGTAGACGTAGACGTAGACGTAGACGTAGACGTAGACGTAGACGTAGACGTAGACGTAGACGTAGACGTAGACGTAGACGTAGACGACGTAGACGTAGACGTAGACGTAGACGTAGACGTAGACGTAGACGTAGACGTAGACGTAGACGTAGACGTAGACGTAGACGTAGACGTAGACGTAGACGTAGACGTAGACGTAGACGTAAGAGTAGACGTAGACGTAGACGTAGACGTAGAAGTAGACGTAGACGTAGGTAGACGTAGACGTAGACGTAGACGTAGACGTAGACGTAGACGTAGACGTAGACGTAGACGTAGACGTAGAGTAGACGTAGACGTAGGACGTAGACGTAGACGTAGACGTAGACGTAGACGTAGACGTAGACGTAGACGTAGACGTAGACGTAGACGTAGACGTAGACGTAGACGTAGGACGTAGACGTAGACGTAGACGTAGACGTAGACGTAGACGTAGACGTAGGACGTAGACGTGACGTAGACGTAGACGTAGACGTAGACGTAGACGTAGACGTAGACGTAGACGTAGACGTAGACGTAGACGTAGACGTAGACGTAGACGTAGACGTAGACGTAGACGTAGACGTAGACGTAGACGTAGACGTAGACGTAGACGCAGACGCAGACGCAGACGCAGACGTAGACGCAGACGTAGACGCAGACGTAGACGCAGACGTAGACGTAGACGTAGACGTAGACGCAGACGTAGACGCAGACGTAGACGTAGACGTAGACGTAGACGTAGACGTAGACGTAGACGTAGACGTAGACGTAGACGTAGACGTAGACGTAGACGTAGACGTAGACGTAGACGTAGACGTAGACGTAGACGTAGACGTAGACGTAGACGTAGACGTAGACGTAGACGTAGACGTAGACGTAGACGTAGACGTAGACGTAGACGTAGACGTAGACGTAGACGTAGACGTAGACGTAGACGTAGACGTAGACGTAGACGTAGACGTAGACGTAGACGTAGACGTAGACGTAGACGTAGACGTAGACGTAGACGTAGACGTAGACGTAGACGTAGACGTAGACGTAGACGTAGACGTAGACGTAGACGTAGACGTAGACGTAGACGTAGACGTAGACGTAGACGTAGACGTAGACGTAGACGTAGACGTAGACGTAGACGTAGACGTAGACGTAGACGTAGACGTAGACGTAGACGTAGACGTAGACGTAGACGTAGACGTAGACGTAGACGTAGACGTAGACGTAGACGTAGACGTAGACGTAGACGTAGACGTAGACGTAGACGTAGACGTAGACGTAGACGTAGACGTAGACGTAGACGTAGACGTAGACGTAGACGTAGACGTAGACGTAGACGTAGACGTAGACGTAGACGTAGACGTAGACGTAGACGTAGACGTAGACGTAGACGTAGACGTAGACGTAGACGTAGACGTAGACGTAGACGTAGACGTAGACGTAGACGTAGACGTAGACGTAGACGTAGACGTAGACGTAGACGTAGACGTAGACGTAGACGTAGACGTAGACGTAGACGTAGACGTAGACGTAGACGTAGACGTAGACGTAGACGTAGACGTAGACGTAGACGTAGACGTAGACGTAGACGTAGACGTAGACGTAGACGTAGACGTAGACGTAGACGTAGACGTAGACGTAGACGTAGACGTAGACGTAGACGTAGACGTAGACGTAGACGTAGACGTAGACGTAGACGTAGACGTAGACGTAGACGTAGACGTAGACGTAGACGTAGACGTAGACGTAGACGTAGACGTAGACGTAGACGTAGACGTAGACGTAGACGTAGACGTAGACGTAGACGTAGACGTAGACGTAGACGTAGACGTAGACGTAGACGTAGACGTAGACGTAGACGTAGACGTAGACGTAGACGTAGACGTAGACGTAGACGTAGACGTAGACGTAGACGTAGACGTAGACGTAGACGTAGACGTAGACGTAGACGTAGACGTAGACGTAGACGTAGACGTAGACGTAGACGTAGACGTAGACGTAGACGTAGACGTAGACGTAGACGTAGACGTAGACGTAGACGTAGACGTAGACGTAGACGTAGACGTAGACGTAGACGTAGACGTAGACGTAGACGTAGACGTAGACGTAGACGTAGACGTAGACGTAGACGTAGACGTAGACGTAGACGTAGACGTAGACGTAGACGTAGACGTAGACGTAGACGTAGACGTAGACGTAGACGTAGACGTAGACGTAGACGTAGACGTAGACGTAGACGTAGACGTAGACGTAGACGTAGACGTAGACGTAGACGTAGACGTAGACGTAGACGTAGACGTAGACGTAGACGTAGACGTAGACGTAGACGTAGACGTAGACGTAGACGTAGACGTAGACGTAGACGTAGACGTAGACGTAGACGTAGACGTAGACGTAGACGTAGACGTAGACGTAGACGTAGACGTAGACGTAGACGTAGACGTAGACGTAGACGTAGACGTAGACGTAGACGTAGACGTAGACGTAGACGTAGACGTAGACGTAGACGTAGACGTAGACGTAGACGTAGACGTAGACGTAGACGTAGACGTAGACGTAGACGTAGACGTAGACGTAGACGTAGACGTAGACGTAGACGTAGACGTAGACGTAGACGTAGACGTAGACGTAGACGTAGACGTAGACGTAGACGTAGACGTAGACGTAGACGTAGACGTAGACGTAGACGTAGACGTAGACGTAGACGTAGACGTAGACGTAGACGTAGACGTAGACGTAGACGTAGACGTAGACGTAGACGTAGACGTAGACGTAGACGTAGACGTAGACGTAGACGTAGACGTAGACGTAGACGTAGACGTAGACGTAGACGTAGACGTAGACGTAGACGTAGACGTAGACGTAGACGTAGACGTAGACGTAGACGTAGACGTAGACGTAGACGTAGACGTAGACGTAGACGTAGACGTAGACGTAGACGTAGACGTAGACGTAGACGTAGACGTAGACGTAGACGTAGACGTAGACGTAGACGTAGACGTAGACGTAGACGTAGACGTAGACGTAGACGTAGACGTAGACGTAGACGTAGACGTAGACGTAGACGTAGACGTAGACGTAGACGTAGACGTAGACGTAGACGTAGACGTAGACGTAGACGTAGACGTAGACGTAGACGTAGACGTAGACGTAGACGTAGACGTAGACGTAGACGTAGACGTAGACGTAGACGTAGACGTAGACGTAGACGTAGACGTAGACGTAGACGTAGACGTAGACGTAGACGTAGACGTAGACGTAGACGTAGACGTAGACGTAGACGTAGACGTAGACGTAGACGTAGACGTAGACGTAGACGTAGACGTAGACGTAGACGTAGACGTAGACGTAGACGTAGACGTAGACGTAGACGTAGACGTAGACGTAGACGTAGACGTAGACGTAGACGTAGACGTAGACGTAGACGTAGACGTAGACGTAGACGTAGACGTAGACGTAGACGTAGACGTAGACGTAGACGTAGACGTAGACGTAGACGTAGACGTAGACGTAGACGTAGACGTAGACGTAGACGTAGACGTAGACGTAGACGTAGACGTAGACGTAGACGTAGACGTAGACGTAGACGTAGACGTAGACGTAGACGTAGACGTAGACGTAGACGTAGACGTAACGTAGACGTAGACGTAGACGTAGACGTAGACGTAGACGTAGACGTAGACGTAGACGTAGACGTAGACGTAGACGTAGACGTAGACGTAGACGTAGACGTAGACGTAGACGTAGACGTAGACGTAGACGTAGACGTAGACGTAGACGTAGACGTAGACGTAGACGTAGACGTAGACGTAGACGTAGACGTAGACGTAGACGTAGACGTAGACGTAGACGTAGACGTAGACGTAGACGTAGACGTAGACGTAGACGTAGACGTAGACGTAGACGTAGACGTAGACGTAGACGTAGACGTAGACGTAGACGTAGACGTAGACGTAGACGTAGACGTAGACGTAGACGTAGACGTAGACGTAGACGTAGACGTAGACGTAGACGTAGACGTAGACGTAGACGTAGACGTAGACGTAGACGTAGACGTAGACGTAGACGTAGACGACGTAGACGTAGACGTAGACGTAGACGTAGACGTAGACGTAGACGTAGACGTAGACGTAGACGTAGACGTAGACGTAGACGTAGACGTAGACGTAGACGTAGACGTAGACGTAGACGTAGACGTAGACGTAGACGTAGACGTAGACGTAGACGTAGACGTAGACGTAGACGTAGACGTAGACGTAGACGTAGACATAGACGTAGACGTAGACGTAGACATAGACGTAGACGTAGACGTAGACGTAGACATAGACGTAGACGTAGACGTAGACATAGACGTAGACGTAGACATAGACGTAGACATAGACGTAGACGTAGACGTAGACGTAGACGTAGCCGTAGACGAAGACGTAGACGTAGACGTAGACGAAGACGTAGACGTAGACGTAGACGTAGACGTAGACGTAGACGTAGACGTAGACGTAGACGTAGCCGTAGACGTAGACGTAGACGTAGACGTAGACGTAGACGTAGACGTAGACGTAGACGTAGACGTAGACGTAGACGTAGACGTAGACGTAGACGTAGACGTAGACGTAGACGTAGACGTAGACGTAGACGTAGACGTAGACGTAGACGTAGACGTAGACGTAGACGTAGACGTAGACGTAGACGTAGACGTAGACGTAGACGTAGACGTAGACGTAGACGTAGACGTAGACGTAGACGTAGACGTAGACGTAGACGTAGACGTAGACGTAGACGTAGACGTAGACGTAGACGTAGACGTAGACGTAGACGTAGACGTAGACGTAGACGTAGACGTAGACGTAGACGTAGACGTAGACGTAGACGTAGACGTAGACGTAGACGTAGACGTAGACGTAGACGTAGACGTAGACGTAGACGTAGACGTAGACGTAGACGTAGACGTAGACGTAGACGTAGACGTAGACGTAGACGTAGACGTAGACGTAGACGTAGACGTAGACGTAGACGTAGACGTAGACGTAGACGTAGACGTAGACGTAGACGTAGACGTAGACGTAGACGTAGACGTAGACGTAGACGTAGACGTAGACGTAGACGTAGACGTAGACGTAGACGTAGACGTAGACGTAGACGTAGACGTAGACGTAGACGTAGACGTAGACGTAGACGTAGACGTAGACGTAGACGTAGACGTAGACGTAGACGTAGACGTAGACGTAGACGTAGACGTAGACGTAGACGTAGACGTAGACGTAGACGTAGACGTAGACGTAGACGTAGACGTAGACGTAGACGTAGACGTAGACGTAGACGTAGACGTAGACGTAGACGTAGACGTAGACGTAGACGTAGACGTAGACGTAGACGTAGACGTAGACGTAGACGTAGACGTAGACGTAGACGTAGACGTAGACGTAGACGTAGACGTAGACGTAGACGTAGACGTAGACGTAGACGTAGACGTAGACGTAGACGTAGACGTAGACGTAGACGTAGACGTAGACGTAGACGTAGACGTAGACGTAGACGTAGACGTAGACGTAGACGTAGACGTAGACGTAGACGTAGACGTAGACGTAGACGTAGACGTAGACGTAGACGTAGACGTAGACGTAGACGTAGACGTAGACGTAGACGTAGACGTAGACGTAGACGTAGACGTAGACGTAGACGTAGACGTAGACGTAGACGTAGACGTAGACGTAGACGTAGACGTAGACGTAGACGTAGACGTAGACGTAGACGTAGACGTAGACGTAGACGTAGACGTAGACGTAGACGTAGACGTAGACGTAGACGTAGACGTAGACGTAGACGTAGACGTAGACGTAGACGTAGACGTAGACGTAGACGTAGACGTAGACGTAGACGTAGACGTAGACGTAGACGTAGACGTAGACGTAGACGTAGACGTAGACGTAGACGTAGACGTAGACGTAGACGTAGACGTAGACGTAGACGTAGACGTAGACGTAGACGTAGACGTAGACGTAGACGTAGACGTAGACGTAGACGTAGACGTAGACGTAGACGTAGACGTAGACGTAGACGTAGACGTAGACGTAGACGTAGACGTAGACGTAGACGTAGACGTAGACGTAGACGTAGACGTAGACGTAGACGTAGACGTAGACGTAGACGTAGACGTAGACGTAGACGTAGACGTAGACGTAGACGTAGACGTAGACGTAGACGTAGACGTAGACGTAGACGTAGACGTAGACGTAGACGTAGACGTAGACGTAGACGTAGACGTAGACGTAGACGTAGACGTAGACGTAGACGTAGACGTAGACGTAGACGTAGACGTAGACGTAGACGTAGACGTAGACGTAGACGTAGACGTAGACGTAGACGTAGACGTAGACGTAGACGTAGACGTAGACGTAGACGTAGACGTAGACGTAGACGTAGACGTAGACGTAGACGTAGACGTAGACGTAGACGTAGACGTAGACGTAGACGTAGACGTAGACGTAGACGTAGACGTAGACGTAGACGTAGACGTAGACGTAGACGTAGACGTAGACGTAGACGTAGACGTAGACGTAGACGTAGACGTAGACGTAGACGTAGACGTAGACGTAGACGTAGACGTAGACGTAGACGTAGACGTAGACGTAGACGTAGACGTAGACGTAGACGTAGACGTAGACGTAGACGTAGACGTAGACGTAGACGTAGACGTAGACGTAGACGTAGACATAGACGTAGACGTAGACGTAGACGTAGACGTAGACGTAGACGTAGACATAGACGTAGACGTAGACATAGACGTAGACGTAGACGTAGACGTAGACGTAGACGTAGACGTAGACGTAGACGTAGACGTAGACGTAGACGTAGACGTAGACGTAGACGTAGACGTAGCCGTAGACGTAGACGTAGACGTAGACGTAGACGTAGACGTAGACGTAGACGTAGACGTAGACGTAGACGTAGACGTAGACGTAGACGTAGACGTAGACGTAGACGTAGACGTAGACGTAGACGTAGACGTAGACGTAGACGTAGACGTAGACGTAGACGTAGACGTAGACGTAGACGTAGACGTAGACGTAGACGTAGACGTAGACGTAGACGTAGACGTAGACGTAGACGTAGACGTAGACGTAGACGTAGACGTAGACGTAGACGTAGACGTAGACGTAGACGTAGACGTAGACGTAGACGTAGACGTAGACGTAGACGTAGACGTAGACGTAGACGTAGACGTAGACGTAGACGTAGACGTAGACGTAGACGTAGACGTAGACGTAGACGTAGACGTAGACGTAGGACGTAGACGTAGACGTAGACGTAGACGTAGACGTAGACGTAGACGTAGACGTAGACGTAGACGTAGACGTAGACGTAGACGTAGACGTAGACGTAGACGTAGACATAGACGTAGACGTAGACGTAGACGTAGACATAGACGTAGACGTAGACGTAGACGTAGACGTAGACGTAGACGTAGACGTAGACGTAGACGTAGACGTAGACATAGACGTAGACGTAGACGTAGACGTAGACGTAGACGTAGACATAGACGTAGACGTAGACGTAGACATAGACGTAGACATAGACGTAGACGTAGACGTAGACGTAGACGTAGACATAGACGTAGACGTAGACGTAGACGTAGACGTAGACGTAGACGTAGACGTAGACGTAGACGTAGACGTAGACGTAGACGTAGACGTAGACGTAGACGTAGACGTAGACGTAGACGTAGACGTAGACGTAGACGTAGACGTAGACGTAGACGTAGATCTAGACGTAGACGTAGACGTAGACGTAGACGTAGACGTAGACGTAGACGTAGACGTAGACGTAGACGTAGACGTAGACGTAGACGTAGACGTAGACGTAGACGTAGACGTAGACGTAGACGTAGACGTAGACGTAGACGTAGACGTAGACGTAGACGTAGACGTAGACGTAGACGTAGACGTAGACGTAGACGTAGACGTAGACGTAGACGTAGACGTAGACGTAGACGTAGACGTAGACGTAGACGTAGACGTAGACGTAGACGTAGACGTAGACGTAGACGTAGACGTAGACGTAGACGTAGACGTAGACGTAGACGTAGACGTAGACGTAGACGTAGACGTAGACGTAGACGTAGACGTAGACGTAGACGTAGACGTAGACGTAGACGTAGACGTAGACGTAGACGTAGACGTAGACGTAGACGTAGACGTAGACGTAGACGTAGACGTAGACGTAGACGTAGACGTAGACGTAGACGTAGACGTAGACGTAGACGTAGACGTAGACGTAGACGTAGACGTAGACGTAGACGTAGACGTAGACGTAGACGTAGACGTAGACGTAGACGTAGACGTAGACGTAGACGTAGACGTAGACGTAGACGTAGACGTAGACGTAGACGTAGACGTAGACGTAGACGTAGACGTAGACGTAGACGTAGACGTAGACGTAGACGTAGACGTAGACGTAGACGTAGACGTAGACGTAGACGTAGACGTAGACGTAGACGTAGACGTAGACGTAGACGTAGACGTAGACGTAGACGTAGACGTAGACGTAGACGTAGACGTAGACGTAGACGTAGACGTAGACGTAGACGTAGACGTAGACGTAGACGTAGACGTAGACGTAGACGTAGACGTAGACGTAGACGTAGACGTAGACGTAGACGTAGACGTAGACGTAGACGTAGACGTAGACGTAGACGTAGACGTAGACGTAGACGTAGACGTAGACGTAGACGTAGACGTAGACGTAGACGTAGACGTAGACGTAGACGTAGACGTAGACGTAGACGTAGACGTAGACGTAGACGTAGACGTAGACGTAGACGTAGACGTAGACGTAGACGTAGACGTAGACGTAGACGTAGACGTAGACGTAGACGTAGACGTAGACGTAGACGTAGACGTAGACGTAGACGTAGACGTAGACGTAGACGTAGACGTAGACGTAGACGTAGACGTAGACGTAGACGTAGACGTAGACGTAGACGTAGACGTAGACGTAGACGTAGACGTAGACGTAGACGTAGACGTAGACGTAGACGTAGACGTAGACGTAGACGTAGACGTAGACGTAGACGTAGACGTAGACGTAGACGTAGACGTAGACGTAGACGTAGACGTAGAGACGTAGACGTAGACGTAGACGTAGACGTAGACGTAGACGTAGACGTAGACGTAGACGTAGACGTAGACGTAGACGTAGACGTAGACGTAGACGTAGACGTAGACGTAGACGTAGACGTAGACGTAACGTAGACGTAGACGTAGACGTAGACGTAGACGTAGACGTAGACGTAGACGTAGACGTAGACGTAGACGTAGACGTAGACGTAGACGTAGACGTAGACGTAGACGTAGACGTAGACGTAGACGTAGACGTAGACGTAGACGTAGACGTAGACGTAGACGTAGACGTAGACGTAGACGTAGACGTAGACGTAGACGTAGACGTAGACGTAGACGTAGACGTAGACGTAGACGTAGACGTAGACGTAGACGTAGACGTAGACGTAGACGTAGACGTAGACGTAGACGTAGACGTAGACGTAGACGTAGACGTAGACGTAGACGTAGACGTAGACGTAGACGTAGACGTAGACGTAGACGTAGACGTAGACGTAGACGTAGACGTAGACGTAGACGTAGACGTAGACGTAGACGTAGACGTAGACGTAGACGTAGACGTAGACGTAGACGTAGACGTAGACGTAGACGTAGACGTAGACGTAGACGTAGACGTAGACGTAGACGTAGACGTAGACGTAGACGTAGACGTAGACGTAGACGTAGACGTAGACGTAGACGTAGACGTAGACGTAGACGTAGACGTAGACGTAGACGTAGACGTAGACGTAGACGTAGACGTAGACGTAGACGTAGACGTAGACGTAGACCGTAGACGACGTAGACGTAGACGTAGACGTAGACGTAGACGTAGACGTAGACGTAGACGTAGACGTAGACGTAGACGTAGACGTAGACGTAGACGTAGACGTAGACGTAGACGTAGACGTAGACGTAGACGTAGACGTAGACGTAGACGTAGACGTAGACGTAGACGTAGACGTAGACGTAGACGTAGACGTAGACGTAGACGTAGACGTAGACGTAGACGTAGACGTAGACGTAGACGTAGACGTAGACGTAGACGTAGACGTAGACGTAGACGTAGACGTAGACGTAGACGTAGACGTAGACGTAGACGTAGACGTAGACGTAGACGTAGACGTAGACGTAGAGGTAGACGTAGACGTAGACGTAGACGTAGACGTAGACGTAGACGTAGACGTAGACGTAGACGTAGACGTAGACGTAGACGTAGACGTAGACGTAGACGTAGACGTAGACGTAGACGTAGACGTAGACGTAGACGTAGACGTAGACGTAGACGTAGACGTAGACGTAGACGTAGACGTAGACGTAGACGTAGACGTAGACGTAGACGTAGACGTAGACGTAGACGTAGACGTAGACGTAGACGTAGACGTAGACGTAGACGTAGACGTAGACGTAGACGTAGACGTAGACGTAGACGTAGACGTAGACGTAGACGTAGACGTAGACGTAGACGTAGACGTAGACGTAGACGTAGACGTAGACGTAGACGTAGACGTAGACGTAGACGTAGACGTAGACGTAGACGTAGACGTAGACGTAGACGTAGACGTAGACGTAGACGTAGACGTAGACGTAGACGTAGACGTAGACGTAGACGTAGACGTAGACGACGTAGACGTAGACGTAGACGTAGACGTAGACGTAGACGTAGACGTAGACGTAGACGTAGACGTAGACGTAGACGTAGACGTAGACGTAGACGTAGACGTAGACGTAGACGTAGACGTAGACGTAGACGTAGACGTAGACGTAGACGTAGACGTAGACGTAGACGTAGACGTAGACGTAGACGTAGACGTAGACGTAGACGTAGACGTAGACGTAGACGTAGACGTAGACGTAGACGTAGACGTAGACGTAGACGTAGACGTAGACGTAGACGTAGACGTAGACGTAGAGACGTAGACGTAGACGTAGACGTAGACGTAGACGTAGACGTAGACGTAGACGTAGACGTAGACGTAGACGTAGACGTAGACGTAGACGTAGACGTAGACGTAGACGTAGACGTAGACGTAGACGTAGACGTAGACGTAGACGTAGACGTAGACGTAGACGTAGACGTAGACGTAGACGTAGACGTAGACGTAGACGTAGACGTAGACGTAGACGTAGACGTAGACGTAGACGTAGACGTAGACGTAGACGTAGACGTAGACGTAGACGTAGACGTAGACGTAGACGTAGACGTAGACGTAGACGTAGACGTAGACGTAGACGTAGACGTAGACGTAGACGTAGACGTAGACGTAGACGTAGACGTAGACGTAGACGTAGACGTAGACGTAGACGTAGACGTAGACGTAGACGTAGACGTAGACGTAGACGTAGACGTAGACGTAGACGTAGACGTAGACGTAGACGTAGACGTAGACGTAGACGTAGACGTAGACGTAGACGTAGACGTAGACGTAGACGTAGACGTAGACGTAGACGTAGACGTAGACGTAGACGTAGACGTAGACGTAGACGTAGACGTAGACGTAGACGTAGACGTAGACGTAGACGTAGACGTAGACGTAGACGTAGACGTAGACGTAGACGTAGACGTAGACGTAGACGTAGACGTAGACGTAGACGTAGACGTAGACGTAGACGTAGACGTAGACGTAGACGTAGACGTAGACGTAGACGTAGACGTAGACGTAGACGTAGACGTAGACGTAGACGTAGACGTAGACGTAGACGTAGACGTAGACGTAGACGTAGACGTAGACGTAGACGTAGACGTAGACGTAGACGTAGACGTAGACGTAGACGTAGACGTAGACGTAGACGTAGACGTAGACGTAGACGACGTAGACGTAGACGTAGACGTAGACGTAGACGTAGACGTAGACGTAGACGTAGACGTAGACGTAGACGTAGACGTAGACGTAGACGTAGACGTAGACGTAGACGTAGACGTAGACGTAGACGTAGACGTAGACGTAGACGTAGACGTAGACGTAGACGTAGACGTAGACGTAGACGTAGACGTAGACGTAGACGTAGACGTAGACGTAGACGTAGACGTAGACGTAGACGTAGACGTAGACGTAGACGTAGACGTAGACGTAGACGTAGACGTAGACGTAGACGTAGACGTAGACGTAGACGTAGACGTAGACGTAGACGTAGACGTAGACGTAGACGTAGACGTAGACGTAGACGTAGACGTAGACGTAGACGTAGACGTAGACGTAGACGTAGACGTAGACGTAGACGTAGACGTAGACGTAGACGTAGACGTAGACGTAGACGTAGACGTAGACGTAGACGTAGACGTAGACGTAGACGTAGACGTAGACGTAGACGTAGACGTAGACGTAGACGTAGACGTAGACGTAGACGTAGACGTAGACGTAGACGTAGACGTAGACGTAGACGTAGACGTAGACGTAGACGTAGACGTAGACGTAGACGTAGACGTAGACGTAGACGTAGACGTAGACGTAGACGTAGACGTAGACGTAGACGTAGACGTAGACGTAGACGTAGACGTAGACGTAGACGTAGACGTAGACGTAGACGTAGACGTAGACGTAGACGTAGACGTAGACGTAGACGTAGACGTAGACGTAGACGTAGACGTAGACGTAGACGTAGACGTAGACGTAGACGTAGACGTAGACGTAGACGTAGACGTAGACGTAGACGTAGACGTAGACGTAGACGTAGACGTAGACGTAGACGTAGACGTAGACGTAGACGTAGACGTAGACGTAGACGTAGACGTAGACGTAGACGTAGACGTAGACGTAGACGTAGACGTAGACGTAGACGTAGACGTAGACGTAGACGTAGACGTAGACGTAGACGTAGACGTAGACGTAGACGTAGACGTAGACGTAGACGTAGACGTAGACGTAGACGTAGACGTAGACGTAGACGTAGACGTAGACGTAGACGACGTAGACGTAGACGTAGACGTAGACGTAGACGTAGACGTAGACGTAGACGTAGACGTAGACGTAGACGTAGACGTAGACGTAGACGTAGACGTAGACGTAGACGTAGACGTAGACGTAGACGTAGACGTAGACGTAAACGTAGACGTAGACGTAGACGTAGACGTAGACGTAGACGTAGACGTAGACGTAGACGTAGACGTAGACGTAGACGTAGACGTAGACGTAGACGTAGACGTAGACGTAGACGTAGACGTAGACGTAGACGTAGACGTAGACGTAGACGTAGACGTAGACGTAGACGTAGACGTAGACGTAGACGTAGACGTAGACGTAGACGTAGACGTAGACGTAGACGTAGACGTAGACGTAGACGTAGACGTAGACGTAGACGTAGACGTAGACGTAGACGTAGACGTAGACGTAGACGTAGACGTAGACGTAGACGTAGACGTAGACGTAGACGTAGACGTAGACGTAGACGTAGACCTAGACGTAGACGTAGACGTAGACGTAGACGTAGACGTAGACGTAGACGTAGACGTAGACGTAGACGTAGACGTAGACGTAGACGTAGACGTAGACGTAGACGTAGACGTAGACGTAGACGTAGACGTAGACGTAGACGTAGACGTAGACGTAGACGTAGACGTAGACGTAGACGTAGACGTAGACGTAGACGCAGACGTAGACGTAGACGTAGACGTAGACGTAGACGTAGACGTAGACGTAGACGTAGACGTAGACGTAGACGTAGACGTAGACGTAGACGTAGACGTAGACGTAGACGTAGACGTAGACGTAGACGTAGACGTAGACGTAGACGTAGACGTAGACGTAGACGTAGACGTAGACGTAGACGTAGACGTAGACGTAGACGTAGACGTAGACGTAGACGTAGACGTAGACGTAGACGTAGACGTAGACGTAGACGTAGACGTAGACGTAGACGTAGACGTAGACGTAGACGTAGACGTAGACGTAGACGTAGACGTAGACGTAGACGTAGACGTAGACGTAGACGTAGACGTAGACGTAGACGTAGACGTAGACGTAGAGTAGACGTAGACGTAGACGTAGACGTAGACGTAGACGTAGACGTAGACGTAGACGTAGACGTAGACGTAGACGTAGACGTAGACGTAGACGTAGACGTAGACGTAGACGTAGACGTAGACGTAGACGTAGACGTAGACGTAGACGTAGACGTAGACGTAGACGTAGACGTAGACGTAGACGTAGACGTAGACGTAGACGTAGACGTAGACGTAGACGTAGACGTAGACGTAGACGTAGACGTAGACGTAGACGTAGACGTAGACGTAGACGTAGACGTAGACGTAGACGTAGACGTAGACGTAGACGTAGACGTAGACGTAGACGTAGACGTAGACGTAGACGTAGACGTAGACGTAGACGTAGACGTAGACGTAGACGTAGACGTAGACGTAGACGTAGACGTAGACGTAGACGTAGACGTAGACGTAGACGTAGACGTAGACGTAGACGTAGACGTAGACGTAGACGTAGACGTAGACGTAGACGTAGACGTAGACGTAGACGTAGACGTAGACGTAGACGTAGACGTAGACGTAGACGTAGACGTAGACGTAGACGTAGACGTAGACGTAGACGTAGACGTAGACG